>CH002036.1:713910-750415 GCA_000149265.1 Ciona savignyi | reverse complement strand
AACCGTAAATAAATCCTTGTTCACTTTTTACACAGACCAGGATACAAATGACAAATCATTCCATTAAAATTAATCATAACTCCATTAGTCCATTCCATGGTTTCTCTAAATACCCACTGTGGATAGTGTGTAGGCAGTGTGCTAGAGTCAGGGTTTTAATCTTGCCCACACTGGTTATTTAGAGTTGCCTTCATTCTCATGTTATCGTTTAAACCCAACAGATAGCATTTACTGCTGCTACTTTGTAATAATATTCTTTGAAGCATTTAGGATTTACCTTACAGTGTATTATTATATAGATGTTGGTATGATACCTATGCGCACTTAGGATATAATGTACAGCATTATAGAATACAGAGGAACGAGAAATAATCGAAATTGTGGTTATTGTAAAGTAAAAGAATCAAAGTTCACACATGGTAATTCTTGCATGTACATAATAATATTAAATAAATGCTACTGTTTTTGCTGTTTCTTAAATGTCTGTATTGTTTGTTCATACATACTGCAGTAAAACTTTAACGTGCCATTTTCTTTACCGGTACTATTTTAAAATATGTATCTGGTAACATTTTGACATAAATCTAACAGCTGGTATTTCAAGTCAATTGATTAGTTGTGTCGTATGTGTGTTCCTGGACAAGTCACCTTACCTTGATCTATGGGTTAAGTTTGGTTCCTCTATAAACCCAGTCCACATTGGGTATTTAAAGTCACCCAGTATTTTTGGGTAGTTTGTTATGTACTGTTAGGCGCATTAAATACCCAAAACCACACCGGTAGGAGTGTTTTTAATAGAGCCTACAAGTATGCTCACATCTTAGGTTAGTTGTATCCAGTGCTGGAAAAAGAGTCTACGTACCAATCATTTTCATAATTTTACGAATGTTTTTTTGGAAAATAGCAAATTTAAATGCATATTTTTTTTCCAAATAAATTATTTGAGTTTTAAGCAATTGAATCTGTTATTATAGAAAGAGATGCATTTAACCGAAAGTGTCTCCAAATGTTCGTACCATTTTTTTCTGCAATTGTTTCCGGTTTAATTATTGACAAGATTTATCTCATCGTAGCTTAGGTTTTATGCTTGTGTGCTGTGTTGCCCTATGCCGCTTGAAACTATGGACCAATACAGTATAGTTGAATACTTTGACGAAAGTGAAGGATATAAGTGTGGGTATTGCAAATCAAAGACAACTTCATACTCACAAGGTCAGATGTAGTGATCTGTTATAATAAGAATATTAGGAGATTAATTGGATTAGGATATTTATGGTGTGTTAATTGCACTGCAAAACAAAAACCACTCAGAAAAAGGGTAGAGATGTGGTCAGAATAAACGTCAATCTTATTAATACAGTTGTCGTTGCTGGAAAAAGTGTCTGCGTAGCAATGTTATTTCATACGAATTGGTTATATATTCTACAATAAAAAGCTCTTTCTTCTTTCTCTTACAATTAAAAAAAATGTGCAAATCCCAAAAATATATGTTTTTTTTATTTACTTTACGGACACTTTTCAAAAGCGCTCAATTTATAGTAATTTTTTGTTCATACCGGTTACTATAAGTGTACGCATTTAACCATAATTATCCACACATTACTAACACCTTTTTCCAGCACTGCCACATGTCTAAGTTTTTTTGCGTTTACTGTGTTTGAAGTTTAGTATTCTATAGAGATTATCCACTATTCTTATTTTTTTTCAAACTGTCAAACAGGGCCAAATATCCATCAAATTTCGGGCAAGTAAGAATTCACTCAAGTGTGGAGCTTACGCGAGTAACGCTTGTAAATCTTTTATGCAAGTAACGAAAGTAATTATTCCTGATTACTAGTGCGGATTTTTGCCCTGCTCAAAGACAGATCAAAGGTTCACGAGGCTATAATACCAAGTTTACTGCATTTCTATGTAGAGCGCTAAAATTACCCCTTACGTTACCCTGTTTACCCGCAGGAATGTGGGCTCACAGTTTGAATGTCGAAGATTATCAAGCTTTGATTGACAGGGGGTGGAGAAGAAGTGGTCAGTGGATTTTGAATTTTTGAATTATTTTTTTTTTCTTTTTAATTATATTTTAAGGATGACCATTCCAGAATCAATATTCTAATAAATAATTCCGTTATTGTATAAAGCCTAATATTTACAACAATTACGAATTCGATTCAAATGAGAAATGATTCGGATTTTTTTTTATTCCATCAGTTTAAAATTGGTTTAATGAGTCGTCTCGTCTGGTTTAATGAGTCGTCTTTCAGCCGAAGGGTTGGGCAAGGCACTTCAAGGACATTGTGTGAACCCAGTGGATTAATTGGCTCTACTAAATTGAAGGAATGTTTAAATCATACAAAACACAGTGCAATAGTTTTGGTAACCCGACGATGTGCGCAAGGTAATCTGACGATTGCCTGTGTTTTAACCATATTGGTTTTCCCATTCATATGGATAAACATGAATATCCCATCTTTAGTGCTTATAGTGAAACAAATTTCATTTGTGTATTTTTTGAATAAAAATTCAAAGTGATAAAATAATTTTTTTAGTTAACAGTCTAGATATTTATTTTTAAAATTTAGAAATATATATATAAGAGTCAATTAAACCTTGTCCCCCATAGGTTGTTATTGCTACAAACCAACAATGAACAAAACATGTTGCCCACTTTACACTTTACGCTGCGACACACAAAAGTTCAATTTGACCAAATCCAAAAAGAAGGTGGCAAAACGAATGAGACAGTTTCTAGTCAGTGGAGGTGGGTAAGACTTTTCTAGTGACTTTCTAATAAGACAGTTTTTTGGTGACTTTCACAGCAAGCAAAAAATCATCCATTTTGAAGACATTATTTTTAGAAATGCGCAATTTAAATATATTTTTTTAATTTAATATTTTTATTTCTTTTTTAATTGTTTTTGTTTAATTTGGGATCTTCTGTCCAGTTCTAAACTTGCAGAACTTTGGTTGATTTATGTTTGATGCTTGTGTAAATCCACATTGTAACAAGCTTCATTTGTACCTCGCCAGATCACCTCGCGCCCATCATAAAGATTACCGGAACTATTGCAGTATGCTGTGTATGTTTAAGCACCCATTAACCCACTAATGTCATACATTATCCAGTGAATGCCTTGCCCAAGGACATAACCACCTAGCCATCAGCTGGTTTTAGACCAGAAACCCTTTAACCGTATTCAATAAGTGCTTTGCATAAAAATGATAACCAGTAATCAGCTGATTACGATCCCACAAGTGTCATGTTCACCACAAACAGGCCAGAATGACTTGGACAAATGGAAGACTCACTGTGAGAAGAGCAGAAGTGAGGAGGAGGATCCAACCAACCCTGAACCAAAGGATCCGATTCCTTGTGGTGCTGGTGAGTTTCGACAGAGCTACCTTTCTTTATAGATCGTCTTGACCCAGCTTGGGAAACAGTTAAAATAGCCATCCAGCTTGCAACTGTGTGTATGGACCAATTTGAAAGGTTGAAGGTACGAAATTGGTCGCTAGCTAGTTGGTTCTGTCCTTGGGCAAAGCACTTAACGGACATTGCCTAAACCCAGCGAATTAGTGGGTTCTACCAAATTGAAGGAATGTGTCTATCATATACAACACACTGCAATAGCTCAGGTAACCCCACGGTCGGCGCAAGGTGATCTGACGATTGCCCGTGTGTTAACCCTCTTGGTTTTCCCATTCACGGGGATAAACATAAATATCTTATCCTCCTATTCTATCCTAAGTACAACAATTTACATTCCTTTTAATATGCAGTTTTCTTTACTCTCTCCCGATTTCTCTCCATTTATTTGTTCTGTTCACAATTCATGTTATGTTTTTAGGTTATCTTTTAAACCACCCATGCCACCTTGTAAATCGTTGTCCATACTAAACCATGCTTGTTATCGTACAAATGCCAATAATTCCATTAAAATTCCTCTTTCAGAACCTTCAATAAATCTTTCCAAAACTTCAAATTCTTCGATTGAAATAAAAGAAGAGCATGGGCAGCCTGGGACCAGTGTTTCTGGTATGTTGGAATGATGGAATATTCGTTGCTTTTGTAAATACTTTGTGCTTTTGTAAATACTTTGTGCTTTTGTGAATACTTTAACACGGAAAAAAAACCCAACGGAAATATGGTAGGATAATATAGTCATGGTTATTCTCTTCAGTGAAAAAAACAAGGGGGTTAGCACACAGGTGCGTCAGATGACCTCGAGCCCACTGTCGGGTTACCGGAGCTATTTCAGTATGTTGTAGAATTCACACGTTCCTTTAATTTGGTAGAACCCATTAATCCGCTGGGTTTTAGGCAATGTCCGTGAAGTGCCTTGCCCAAGGACACAACCGACTAGCTAGCAACTAGTTTCGTACCTGCAACCCTTTGGTTAAAATGCAATGCACTAAACCACCAGGCTCATCTGTGGGAACATCATTTAAATACAAAGCCAGTTTAAAACTCCATAACTAATAGACATATTATTGGGGCCTATACTAAAAGGCGGTAATATAAAAATAAAAAAGGTAGTTTAACATTCTCTGTAAATTACATTAATGTTTTGGGGTTAGTAACAATTTCTGTAGTTTTAAACAGGGTAAGGGTGGGTTAAGAATCATTATACATTTTGTATTTTAATTTTCCCTTTGTTTTATTAGGCCAAATGGAAGCAAACCCAGAGAGAAAATAGTTTTGAAGCAACATCCAAAATCAGGTCATTGTTACGTATATAACATGTTTTTTTCAACAATTACCTATAGTTCCTTGCCGTTAACTGTCCAACAGTCAGTAGATATTGAACAACAATGGCTAGAAGCAGAAAATAAGTGGATTGGTTTGTAATTTAATAACAACTGATACAAGAACTGCAAAATACAAATTTTTAATAATTGCGGATGCAACAAATTCTCTTCCTATGTAGGTAGTGGTCCAGACCCAAACAAGCCATTGTGTAAAAAGGCAAAGGCAGCACGAGCTGAAAGAAAACGGGACAAACTAATAAAAGAAGGTAATTTAAAATTGATAAGTTCTGTATTTCAGGAAATAAATAAATTTATAAATTTAAAAGTTTTTATCAATTAATATTAAACATGGCTTTCTTTGCAACATCTTAATAAAGTTTATTTTTGGGCGGTTTTTATCCATAAAAAACTGTGAAACTAATTTATTAGCGGTACTTCTTGATTCACTTCTTGATCCAGTTCACCTCATGGACTAGAAAACACGGTAGTTAAATGATGCCAAACCTCACACATCCTGTCTCCTCAGGGATAAACCCGGATGTAAAAACAGAGTCGGTCGCTAAAAGTCTCGATGACTTTCTACCACATATTGATCTTCCTATAGATGCCAAGCATTCTCTCGAGGTGAGAATTCCCTTTAAAAGCTATCCTACCACCTTTACACTATCATAAATTCCATTTCACACCACCAGTTTCCTTATTTCTTGCTTTACTTTACCTTTTTTCTTTAACTTTTTTTTAGTTTAATTTGTGTTGTTACTTAAGATTTTTATGTGTTATCACCAGCCCTTGCCACAAAAGGGGTTTGGAGGAAATTCCAAGATTTAAATAGATATAAAAAAGGAAATGAAGCCAAATTATTTTTCTACCCCTTTGGAATAAACTTTATGTATTAAAAATGCTCAAAATAAATGTTTTTAGCTCAAATGCTTTTTTCATAATTTTAATGTAAAAGTAATACGTTCCCCAAACAGTTTAGTTTTTCGTAAAAGTGATGTCAATTAGGAAAAAAATCCCCGATTACCCAGTCAAACCCACCACTCGAGGTTACCCTAACCCTCCTTCTCAGGTTCGCTTGATCCAATCGTCGCCACCTAGTGCTGAGTTTTTATCGACGAAAACCGAATCGCATGCGTTGTACGCGAAGTACCAGGTCGCCATCCACAAGGACAACCCAGATGATTGTACAGTGAAACAGGTAAAGTGATGAGAATTATTAGTTTTTTTAGCGTTTGCTTGTATTTTCATTGTGTACAATTTATAGCAAACATGATAATTAACCAAGCCACTCAGATTTGGAATGACTTACTGTAAAAATTCTATTTAATCGCAACAGTGGTCTATTTTTCAACTCTTTCCCTAATATGGCATTCTATTAGAGGTGATGTTCAAATAGAGGTATTTTTCACCTATTATTTTATTACTCCAGTGTCTGTAAACATGTGTTTTCTTATCTTTTTTAACTTTTACAGAGATTAAAAACGATAAAATAATTGGTAAAATACTTGTCATTAAAAATTTGGTTAACTTTGCTTATTATCAATGTTTGTTGTTATCTATACATAACAAATTCCTTGATTACATAAGTATAAACACTTATATTTTACTTAAGTATAAACACTTATATTTTACTTAAGTTACTTAAGTATAAACACTTATATTTTACTTTAGTATAAACACTATATTTCACATAAGTTTAAACACTTGTATTTAACATCTCTTTAGTGGACAAGATTTCTGGTCGATTCGCCCTTAAATGTGAGTCTTTTTGTTTGTTTGTTTTTCAACTAAATGATTTGGACTGGTGTTGTTCAAGACACAATTGTTCCACTTTGAACACTTAATTTGGAATTACTAGAATTGAAAAATAAGTTCGAATTCTTTCTTATTTAAATGGAATTTGAATCATGATTCTTGAATGGACAGTTTAGTACAGAGTTAGGCAACTTCTGTAGTCGGTGGGCCAGATGTGTAAAAATAAAGTCCTTAGTGGGCCGGATTAATACATGAATTGTGTTTAATATCTTAATTACAGGGTATGGTTAGATACAGTATGCGGGCCAGTCAAAATCCCTACACAGGCTGGATCCGGCCTGCATACCGTATGTTGCCCAAAGCCCATGCCTTGTCTAGTTATTTACTGAATTTCCTGGTTGTGGAATAAATGATTATTTATACTGTCCAAATAAATTGTTCTCTTAAATCCGTGTTTCAACAGAGATATCTTTAATGTTTGATTTAATTTACACATTAAAATACAAAGGGAAGTTGGTATTTTCGACGATACAGTAACTGATGCATATTCAAAAGTGTTTATACTTGTGTGATTGGAAAAACGCAGGCGTTACCACACGGGAAATCGTCAGATCACCTCGCAATATTAGATTACCATTGACATTCCTTCAAATTTCAATTTTTCCCCTAAATAATCCATAGCAATAGCAACCCATTCCATAGAATAACACAGAGGGACCATTGAAAGGCTACGGCTCCTATCACAACCAGTATTGGTTAGATGGGAAACTGGTCGCTGTTGGAGTCCTAGATATTCTACCGTCTTGCATTTCGTCAGTGTATTTGTATTACGATCCAGATTACGGGTTTCTCTCGTTTGGAGTTTATTCAGCATTAAGGTAATTGTGTATAGGATATTTATGTTCTTTCTTTGTAAATAGGAAAATGCAAGGGGTGTTACCACACGGGCAACCTTCAGATTATCAAAATGCATGAAACCGAACTGCTCCCAAGCTAATCGGCGCTGTCTTTAAAGGCAATGCACTTGGTGAAAATCACCTGAACCCGGTGGATTAATGAGTTTTACGAAATTGAAGGAACTTTTAAATCATACCCAACACACTGCATTAGCCTTTTACCCGACGATGGACGCTAGGTAACGATTGCCCGTGTGGCAACGCCCCATGCGATTTCACATTCACAGGGATAAACATGAACATAATAACAATAAACCATTTTTCCAGCGAAATCTCTCTCGTTCGCCGTTTAACCCGCACCCACCCGTGCCTCACACATTACTACATGGGTTACTACATCCAATCCTGCCCGAAAATGCGCTACAAATCAGCCTACAAGCCTTCCTACCTACTATGCCCGGAATCCTACGAATGGGTGCCGATTGAAAAGTGCGAGGCCACCTTACAGGAATCACCCTATTCAAGACTTAATGTATTAAACGGTCAGAACCCAGTTAAATGTATTAAACAATGTATTAAATGAGCAATTTAATAAAACGGTCAGGGACCCAGTTCAACACACTGGGAAGTAGTATTATTGAAATATTCAACTTGTAAGTCTGGACCCAGTGAATTGATCTACCAAATTTCAGCAACGTCTTAATAATACCCAAACACACTGCAATAGCTCCAGTAAACAAACGGTGGGCGCAAGGTGATCTGACGATTACTCGTGTGTTAAACCCCCTTGGTTTTCCCATTCATGGGGATAAACATGAATATCCCATTCCAATTATGTTGCTGTTTAGGGGGATCCCCTGACGCTCAAGACGAAGACGGCACTGTGGCGTCATTGGACAGAGTGCATTGTCTCTATCGACGCTCAATCACAACATACGCACGATACAAGTCGCATAAATACGGGGAGTCTAACGGAATAGCCGAATCGGAGGACAAACTAGTGTGGGAGTATGTTCAACTGGTTGGAAAAGCTTGTGCTGAACGAATGCTTTTGTACCGACAATCCCATTGAAATAGGGTATTCTCGTTTTACAATTTAGATTCAATAAATGCGCGTGAAATCGTAGAAATAAAGAACTAAAGCTGTCAATTTTTGCATAGTATTTTTTTTACGATTTTAACGTCAATTTCAGCCAAACTGTTCTCGTTCTAACCGCCCTATCTATTAAACTAGAATAAATACACGTTGCACTTTTATTCGTATCTTGTTGTTGTAAAAACATTTCACCGGTCGTATGTTTAACGTGACTCTGTTGAAACTCGCTTCAATTTTTTTATGTTAGTTGTTTAGTTTGGAAGTATTTTCTCGGTCAATTAGACGGTATTAAATTTCTATGTATGCAGATGTTACTTGTGGAATTGATTAGTCATGATGTTGAAGTAAGTGTTTTGCTCAGTACTAATGGGGGTATCCCCTATATTGATAAATGGATGGATTACATCCCTTTAGTGCCTTGCTCAAGGATACAACCGAGTCGCTAGCGACTAGTTTGAACCTGCAATCTTTCTGTTAAAAGGCGTGCACTAAACCACCAGACTAACTGGTCGGGCTTATATTGATAGGTCCAAGGTTTATCCCCTGAATGTTCATTCAGTTTTAGCTGAACCCATTGATCAGCTAGATTATGAAAATATCAGCTAAGTGGCTTGCAAAACTACACAACCGACCAGCTGGAGGCTGCTTTAAAGTTTGTTACCCTTGATGCGTTAAAAACCGACGCTCTAATCCACAAACGTCTTTGGCCCAGTTGTAATGTTTTATCGACAACATCTGCCAGGCCCCGCGTCAGAATTTTTAGCTGTGTTGTTTAAGTTCATTTAAAATAAATTATTTCTTGTGGAAAGGTATGGAGAAGGTCCGGGCGAATAGCTTGGTGGCTTTGAATTTATGTCAGCACTGAAGATGGCGTATAACCAATTAAGACCTCAATGAACGGAAGGACGTGACGAGTGGTACCCATGAGTCATCGTTTTTAAACGAGTGTTTTGCTGAGTAACAATGGTGGTGAATTCCCAATAGGATAGGATATAGGATAGGATATTCATGTTTATCCCCGTGAATGGGAAAACCCCAGGGGTTATCACACGGGCAATCGTCAGATCACCTCGCGCCCATCGTCGGGTTACCGGAGCTATTGCAGTGTGTTGTATGTGATAGACATGTTCCTTCAATTTGGTAGAACCCATTAATCCGCTGGGTTCAGGCAATGTCCGTAAAGTGCCTTGCCCAAGGACACAACCGACTAGCTAGCGACCAGTTTCGCACCTGCAACCTTTCGATTGAAAGGCGACGCACTTAAACCGCTAGACCATCGGGCCGTACATGTATGTTTGGTTGAAAGCAGCGTGTGCTAGGCTGCGCGCCGGTGTTCTCGTTTAGCTGTAAAGTTTTGTAATATTGGAGCAGTGTTATGTTAAATAAATGCTAGCTGTTTTGTTGGGAAAAAGTTGCCGATGTACGAAGGGGTATGGGCTCAAAATGTTTGAACAAAATTTTGTAGGGTTTTGAGTTTAGGTTGCAGATCCAAGCTTCAATTTTAAATTGTTAAAAAATCTAAGACTTCCTATGTCAGGATTTTGAGTGACAGTCGTTTTTGTGAGGCCAGTTTGCATAGGAGAGATAGGGAGAATAATTAGTTGAACGCCTCCTGAAAGATGGAAACTGCTCACTAAAACTATAAAACAAATTTAAGCCTGCCTAGATACCAATCTCGACGCCATAACCATCTCTAACACCCCAGTCCATATTTTAGTGTGCGATTCCCCTGCTTATTGTTTCCCTTTAAATTTGTGAGTTTACATTACAGAGATAAAACTATAGAAAATTAATTTTGTCGAATATAATGTCATGACATCTGGTTTTAGGTCAGTCGTTTGACGATAATGAAATTCTTATACTATTTATATCATAATTAAAGATGATAATAAAAAGTATATAGCTTCGATTAATTATGGGTGAAAACGATCGATATTTTTTGCTAGATGGCGTTACTGAGTAGTAAGACCGGTTAGTTTATTTACAGCGAATGGTTAACGAGACCGTTTTATTACTTAAAAACGGCCTAAGTGACAAGCTAATAACGGCTTTGAACCTTAGGCCGGTAAATAGTAAACAAATACAGAAATAAAAAGGGATCAATTCGTCAACGGAAAGGTGATGGAATAAAAGGCATCCGTTTGCTAATTATTTGGTTACGGCAGCGAAAAAGTGAGTTTGCGGACATTACCTAAAAGGTTGTAGTTCCGAAACTGGTCGCTAGCGAGTCGGTTGTGTCCCTGGGCAAAGAATCTAACGGATATTACCTAAACCCAGCGGAATGATAGGTTCTTTATAATTAAAGTGAAGTCTAAATCAGACTCAACACAATGCAATATTTCCGGTAAGCTGGCGGTAGGGAGAGGTAATCTGACCCGTGTGATAACGCACCTTTTGTTTTCCCATTAACGGGTATAAGCATAAATATTCCTATCCTAAACTAGTAGTATTTAGTTATTCGCTAGAAGGCGCTACCGTTCTTTAGAAGAGAAAGTAGCATTTTGTTGTCCGCTTGGAAGCGCTACGTAGGAAGAGAGAGAGAGAAACTCGTTCATGCAGAAAAATAGGAAAAACGCCTGAGAGAGAGAGAGAGATAACAAACAATGCGCCTTGTGTCGTCACAAACGAGGTAGTCAGTAGTTAAATGCATGAGAGCTGCAGGGTAAATTACGACAACTGTGTGCAAGTAGTATTTTAGAATTGTAGCTAGACACATGCTTTAGCATGAAAATTCAAGTACTCTGTAGCCCTAATTGGATCACTTTATTCGTATATTTAATCGGAATCATCAAGTTAACTAAAGCGGCTGGTAAGTAACTATAATATGTACATATTGTAAATGGTAAAGTGCCGGAGAGTTGTTTCTCAAGGGCTACAAGAAATGACCAAAACAGAACCAAATTAGATTTGAATTAAAACTTATTTCATAGTTATAAAGCGCGATCAGCAATTAGCTGAGACGTGTTATTTTGTAGCTTCCCAGCGTCTATTTATTCAGGCCTGTTTCGCCGGTATGTTAGCGAGGATGCGTAGAATTAACGCTTTTAAGCGTTCTACCACCAGCGCGCTTACGATAAGTTTATGTATTCAAGATTTAACAGAATGTGCAAACATTGCTAATAATGCATTACTGTCAGTTTTGTTTTCAAGCGTTAGTAGAGCTTGGCTAAGTCGGGCGTATTCAGGTTTCCGTTGACTGCATTTTTCACGGCACAGCGAAGTTAAGTCTTAGCTCGCAGATAATTCCATGTTTCTGTTATAAACAGGCTTCTGAAAACCCGGCGTTTTGGTTGACAGCTACCCGTGCTACGCTCTAATAGACTTTAAATACCCGTGCTCGAATCGTTGTGTTTTTAAGTTGTCAGCGAGGCCCTCTTTGAAAGATATAGAGTTACCACGTGCTCTATTGAATTGATTAAAACGTCACGCTTTAGGAATTATTCATTTTTAGTCGAAGGAATGGGCAAAGGAAAACATTTGATTAAAAACCACAAACGTTTTAAAAAAGCGGTTTTGATTAATGGCATACTGACAATTCAGTGGACTAACGACATAGTTGGTCTAAGTATCAATTGTTTGTGGATTATTCTATTTGAATAAGGTGCGGGCATTAGTGTTCTGTACATAAAAACAATAAAGCCCAACATAATATTCACAAAGATACCTTTTCGCCGAAACAAATTTAACAACAAAAAAACATGTTTGTAATACAACCAAATGGCAGTAAAATTTCCCCCTAACAGCGCAGACATTTTTAAAAACGCAACATAAAAGTCCAGCTATTACCAACTAGTGCCCGGACTTTGGTATAAATTTAGGAAAAAACATCAGAATATTAGACAAAGGTCTTGATATAATCCGATAATTTCTTTCAATGCTTTGCCACGCTCCATTTAATGCCGTTCTTTTCCGGCTGAGCGAGAACGAACGGGATTACCTCGCTATAAAACACCACAGCAAAAGTGCCAGAGATTCGAACGTTCCAACCCGAATTCGTGGCATTTAATTATTAATGGCGGTAGCATGTCGTCTCCCTTGTGGCACTATACCGCCAAAAATTACCGCCGTATTTTACTCCACCATACGTATAGTATAATACATTCCCCACGCAAACATTTGACAAATTAAACTGTCGGGGAACAAAAAAAAAATTCGCAATCAATTTATCATAATATAAAAATGCAACGGATTTTTCCAAAATAACATTTACAGCGTTTTAAAGTTAAAATGTATTAATTAGGAAAGCCCCTTGCGGGCATTGCAAATTGTATTAATTGTATAGTTTTGTCGATTGGCGAACTTTAAACGCTTAAGACTGTAGGATTGCATTTTATGTCGTTTTAACTTCAGTAGGTTGAGTTTCATTTTAAATGAGTAAATGTTAATTAGCGAATCCCCATTTCTGTATTAATTGTACAGATTTGGTTTAAACTTTAAAATGGCATAAATGCTTAAGACTTGAGGTTTGAAATGTTTACATCTCGTGTCGCAACTCGTTCGAGTTTCGCGTCGATTTTTCACCGACGTGTGAATCGTTTCAAGCGTGAGAAGGGCCCATTGTGATCAAACAATCAGCAGAATTGTTATTGTTTACGATCTGGAACAAATTAAAGAACAAATCGTCGATTCTCGTAAAACGATTCGAATTATGCCGCCGCTGTGATGTTAGAATGCCCTTTCACTCATTCGAGAAATAGAAAATTAGAGATCCTCCTATTGATCATTAATCCGTGATTTCATACCAATAAGGTTTATTTATTGTATCAGTTTAGAAAATAACGTCTCCATTAGTTCCACCTTGGTATGTAAGACGACACCTTCTAGTTATTGGCGTCGTATTATAAACCACCTATAATAAAGGTACAATTTCGCCCTGTATCGTTAAGCCACTGCGTCTTTATATAAAATTACGAGTTAAAATACAATACTGTACAGTTCCATGCAAATTAAAGACACGGGATCGCACTAAACCCTTTGTATTGTTGTTATATGTGCAAATTCTATGTTATTTCTGTATAAATGTTCTAGTATTATATCTCTATGTTTTGCAAATTTTATGTTAACCCTTTATGTTACACGTGCAAAATCGCATAAGTCGTCGTGTATTTACTTGACAACATTGCAAAATCCGTTAAAAAGCCACCAAACTTAACACACGCTGGATTTTTAAGGACCATAGACGCTTCCTCTCTTGTGACTAATTATCACAAAACCTATGCCTAATCCGGAACTAATAAGGTAATTTATTTCCATCGCACAACGAGTTATGTTACGTCATAATCCAATGTTCAATTCTGGTTTAGAGTAACAATGCAATGGTCGGAAAGCCGTATTTTAAGAGCACGCGGTAAATTGAATCTTTAGTTCCACCCCTGGGAAATTACTGCGATCCCGCGTTCGCGACCAACAGATTGATCGCTTTGTCTTCAAGCGCTGGGTATTATGTCGTCACAAGCAACTTCTATTTTATTCTCGAAAATCCAATTTCGAAAACCTAAGTGCGGTAGTGGCAGCACGGGGGCTCAATACCTGGCAGAATATTATTGGAAACTTCCTCGAATCGATACGCGCTGTATAATTGATGCGACGCGATTGCAAAACCCTTGCTTGGCTTCAAAAACCGATCCGTTGTTGGTCAACAAAGCGTTGTGTGATATCATAAAGTGCAGATGCCAGACACGTGTAGTGCATTCGGCGACTAAGATAATCCCATTTAAGTGTCCCTTTGTGAAAAAAACTGTCTTTCTGAGCAAATTCCAAAACAACTTCGTCCACGGGATTAAAGCCCTGATACGCTTGTGGAAAGTCATCTTCTTTTAGACGCTCAATGATCAAAGGGTTGTGTACTAGTTTGATGTACAAGTATTACACATTGGATAATGTGTCAACCCTTCCCTTGGAAGTATTCTGCCAACCTTTAGTTGATCTAAATAAGTGAACAAAATTTGTCAACATATTTTTGGAACTCTCTAATCAAGAGTTAACAAACCAAGTGATTTCCATAATAAGCCATGCGTGTTAACTATTTCGAGCATATATCAAGGCTGTAGCGTATTTTATATTAAAACTTCGACATTCACGTTTCAATGACCGGATATGACGTCATTGAATGGTCGCTAAAATGTTTTGACACGTCGAATTAAAGTGAGGATACTAAACTCGGTTTTGTGTACATAATGGCGACGTGCAAAGTTAAATCTTCAGGTAATGCCCACAGCAAACCCAGACATTAAGGACCCACTGTAACAGACTGTGAACGAACCGCGTTTTTGTTGTAGCATGTGTTTTGGCTGGCTTAGTAATTCCCTGGGCGATTCGCTAATTGAATTAAGTGCACGTCTAGCAATTTCGAATCGACGGTTAATCCCCTAATCCCTATTGTGCTGTAACACGGGTCATTCTTACCGACATGTGAGTCAACAATAAGGATTGTGTGAAAGGAGTTTCCTGCTTAGCGGGAAAACAGAAGCATCAATTACAAAACCAAAAAAATGCGCAAGTTTTTAATATCAAAGCTAGATAATTGGATGGATACTAAATACGCTATTGTTGGCGGTTTACTGGTGTGGAGATTTAAATAATCATCTTAAAAATGTTTTAAACACACATTTTTATATGTAATATATTATAACCTGTACTGTAATTTTACAATATAGTCTCTTTAATATACTGCAAACGTTTGCCTATAATTGAGGCATTTCAGTCTCATTTTATCTCTCTTGTACAATCTTGTACTGTTGATGAACTATATTACTCCCTCCTTTTGATTTTCAAACATGCCTATCTTTTAGTTTTAACTCAACTAACTTAACTCCTAGAGAATTTTACCCGCATCGAGCATATCCAATAAATAAGCCCGATAACTGAATCAAATTGAATAGAACTTGTACAGATCAATTAAAAATTTCGTTTGAATTTATTTGTTTTAACACTAAGGATCCATATATGTAGAATATGTTTTGAATTTACTTGCACAAGTTTTATTTAAATTGTCATTAATACCTCCAGATTAAAAGATATTAATTAAAGTTGCCAGTTTCTTTTTTATGAAATATTTCTCGTTTTAATTTACTAAGTTTTTAAACCTCAACCGTTTTAACTTAAAATGGCCATTAAGAATCTCCTTAGCTTACCAACTGTTAAGAGTTTTTAAGTTCTAATCATCTACTTGAGTTTCTTATCAAACGTTAAAGCTTTATGGCTGTAAAGATTTTTATATGAACTTGTTTGTCGAGTGAGTATCTTAGCATATATGAGCATTCTCATGTGTTATAAACTTATAATATACTGGGACTTGTAAATTTCGCAGCTTATACCAGGGACAATAATAAAGGGAGAGGCAAAGGGTAACTTCTTGCATAAGATGCAAAGTTATTGTCAATTACAGTGCTGTAATACCACAACACGCTAGGTTGTTTAACACAAAGAGATAAAGCGCAAAAATGGGTTTTCTGTACCAGCCAACCATACTAGCGTTAAGTTTTTAGAATTTTTGTTCATTTCAAATATATGTACGAAACGTTTACATATACATAAGTCCATTATTACCAACCAAACGTACTTGCGTTAAGTTTTGAAATTTTTCATTCAAATAAATGCACCTTAACATTTACATATGTATAGGTCCACCATGGCCAGCTAAACCTACTGTAGCGTTAAGTTTATAGATTTGTGTTCAATTCAAATAGATGCACAAAACTTTCGCAGAGTAATCCACACACGCGAGCAAAAGATCAAAGCTATCCGATGAACCAGTACCTTACAGTGTGCTACACCGCCTTAGGACATGAGGGAGGTGTAAAAGGCTTAACATACAGGCTGACATGCCTAAGTAGAATTTACGAGATTAACGTATTTACTCCAAGATGTAATTATACTGTGGTTTGGTGCAGAATTATAAATCCATGGTGTCATTCCTTAACTGTCCAAAGTGGCCTTTTAAAACTTTCACCAGGTGAAACCTTAATCTCTATGGGCGTTTCAATGTGGTGTATATGTCATTTTTCATCACAATCGTCTTTTATGACCTCACAAACTGGTTTATTTCCCACAATCGTAGCGTGAACTTTAGCCCCATTAAAGCACACATACCAAGCATTTCATCTTAACAACTTTAATAGCCATAAAGCAATCCCAGACGTATTATAACAGATTGATTTCGGCAGCAATTTACGGTTTACAAAATTTACGACACCTCTTTTATTTCTAAGCGATAACCGAGGTGTTGGCGCAGTGAATACAACTGCTAAAATACCCGAATTGAACAGTTTTAAGCTACCAATTCATAGCAATCATTGTGTTAGAGAGCCATAACTATACATTGCCGCAACCCATAACCCCAAAGCGCGATTTAAACACACAAATTCGCACGTATGTTACAGCATTTAACAAAAGACAGCTGACTTTATGATGTTGTCTATTACTGTACTAAAATATCCATTTATGCCATTTACCGCTTCAATAGATTTGTATTGGATGGTTTAATCAAATTAAATTACTCGAATTGCTTTTACCTGGCTGTTTTTAAATAGACTATTATCGATTAATCAATGATTTTGATTGCCGTGGGTAAAGAAATCAAACTGGAAAGGAAAAACGTAATTTGGAAAGTTTCCCGGGAAGAGTTAAACAGAAAAAGTCATTACCGCTACCAGTTGGAATTATACCCCATGATAAAATAGGTTTTTGAAACTTCGAAAACTGAAAGAGTTTTTTTATCGGTTGCAGTTTCGAACCCTTAATGGACTAATTTCTAAGGCCATTTTTTGTGTATATAATTCGGTTCATGTATCGGTCGTGTGAGCCATTTGACCACACGACCGTACAACTCTGCTTAAGCTTTTAAAACTTTAACGTACAATTACTTACTTACGTTGGTTTAACAAACCGAAACCGTTTAAACCTTTGTGCTGCACAAGTTTCTGTATTCAAGGCAATGAATGCGCGGCTCGAAAATTTGACAGCCCGTTTAGCCGAATGGTTAACGCAACTGAATTATGTACAGAATTCTATAACGGTTTTAGTCACGAACCCATCGCGGATTCGAAACTTGGCTTAATAAAAAAACTTTAAAACAGCGTGTTGTGTCCAGTTTACAATTATACAAAGTTACTTTATCAGTCAAACAACCCAACCAGTAACCCGAACCGCGCTTTTTAAAGCAATGACTCACTTATCAACGACCCCTTTCCTGTTTCACTCAAAAACTTGGGGTCGATTTTTAAGGAATTCAATTCAAATTTACTTTGTCGCACGCTGCTTAAGCGTAACAGCTAACCATCGAATCAACATCACCTAAGCCCGGTTTAAATTCAGGAGGTTACTTTTAACACCATCGTCTGTAGCATTGGTTATATAGTTCAACTTAAACACAAATACTATGTAAATTTCTAGGTTATACGCATTATGCATTTTCGGCGCAATATTTGTTGATATTTTCACTAAAATGTGTTATGAGGTTAGTTTTAACATAAATGGGGTGTAGGAAAGTTTATATAGATTACCTTTCCAAATTAAATTCTTGTTAAACTTCTTTTGGTTGTGTTATACGTGTTTAATATTTTCGGCTTAAAATAAATTGCCATTTTTACTACAATTTGTTTAACAGGTTAATCTTAACACAAATTGTCTGTAATAATGTTCATATTGTTTAAAAGTTAAACTAATACTTGTTAAACTTCTTTTATAAAAGTAAAAGGTGTTTTGCATTTTCGGTTTAATGTATATATTGACATTTTTACAATTGGTAATAAAATACCATTCGCATTTTGAAAAATGTGAACTCTTTACAATGTTTCGGTTTCTGTACGAAACGTTGTGAAAATCCGCAATCCAATTAAATTAGGCCAATCTCTTTGAAACGGAACACCGGCAACGTACGACATAATGCCCATTGTCCGTATTTGTTACTTTCCTTTGTGTTGATTACTGGTCGTGTTGTGCTTCGTAACAATTGTCTTAGTCGGCTTAACAAGTGTTTCATCCCTGAAACAGATGTCCTCTGCGTGTTATACAAGACACTAAAACTGCTTCTTATTTCGGGAAGGACACTAGTGTGAAAAGGTTAACGTACCCAACTGCGGACACATGCATAAATTGACCCTGCTAGTGAACCGTTAATTATATGCCCGAAGCCAATAGCTTTATAAAATAGGGTATAAATGAAAATGCTACACCAGTGTACCATGTATAGGGCCAGATTCTACATTACAATTTGAATTGACAAATTAACGGTCATTGTTATGAAACCACTTAGTAACCTTACGTTGCTTCTTTTTGTATAAAAGTAATAACTTACCTATAAGTTTTGTACAAAAGTTTCAGTAGCCCATATATTTAATCAAAAGCGCACATATACACTCATGTGTGTAACAAAACATGTCCATTTGATCAAAAGCAGCCGAAAACACGAGTTTAGTACAAGGATCGTACTGCTTGACTTGCCTAATTGACGTTTAAACTTAATAA
Source organism: Ciona savignyi (assembly GCA_000149265.1). Lineage (NCBI taxonomy): Eukaryota > Metazoa > Chordata > Ascidiacea > Phlebobranchia > Cionidae > Ciona > Ciona savignyi. The sequence goes on along the minus strand of CH002036.1, from coordinate 731,458 downwards.
ACTGGTAATAGCCTGGAGTTATCGTGTATTCTATCCGTGAGACAATATTTACTCCGCTTCGCGTATAGATAAGCCGGTGTTTTTCCATCTTGCGTGCTTGAGTTGCTAAACCTTCAACTTACAAAGTAGCGTTTGGGCCATTTGTTCTTTCCGATTCCCAGCGCTTTTAACAAAGCGACTTTTGTCGACGAATAATCTGCATTTCGTCAAGATTTAATTGTGACGTCACAAACACCCGCAGATGACGAAACAATACAGATATTAACGCACAAGGGACGCGAAAATAATCGAACTTAATTAAAACGAAATTACAAACATCCGTTTTAGATTTAGTTTCAGGCTAAAATATGCATGTTGTTATTCCATGCTTTAAATGATCGTTTGTAATATCTCATTACGACTGAAAAAATTACAAATTCAGAGCCCCTTTTTCCTCCAAACAAAATTTTAAATCACCTATAAGTGTCCATGCGTTTTTTATTTTAAATTCGACGTACAATTTCACGAAATTTATAACCAAGCAGATATATGAGGAATATTAACCAAGTCAGGACTCAAGCCGTTTTACCAGGCTAGTTTTTAGTGGATTTCGAATCCTTTTTATCCCCATAATAAAAGATTTATTTCGCTATTACTGCATTATCAGTATTTTATTTAAATAGATTTATGATTTTAACATGTTTGCGTTTACGGCCTGGGTTTCGAACTGGGGACTATATTGGCAGTCTTCAGGTTTATTCGTATACCAGTCTTTAGACTTGCATTTCAGGGGGAAAACTGAAAGGAGGAAAAGCTGGAAGGAGGGAAGAAAGAACACTGCAAACTTAATAAAATGCAGATTAGGGAATAAGAGTCAGTTTTAAACATAGGGTTGAAGTTAGGGTTAGTTCTGGGGTTGAGATTAGTGTTTAGGACGGGGTTTAAATTAGTTTCCTTAATTTTGCTGTGTAGTTTCCCTCCTACCCTCCTTCCCGCTTTCCTTTATTTTAGTTTTGCCCCCCTTTCAGACTACAACACCTCTGTAACCTAAGTTCTCTATAAAACCATGAAAAGTTTTCGGAAATTAATTTTTCGGTCCACTGTCAAGTTTAAGGGTTATCATTGGTCGTTGAGGCTGAAATCATCCTTTGGATTAGCCAATCAGGTACTTTTGATTGTTAGGTCAAGTGCCATCGAAGCACTCATCCTTTTGATGACCCACTGACGTTTTGTTATTCGAGCAAAATACATGTTTATACAGCTACTGTGACGTCATAATAAAATCGCGCCCATCCGCGGAATCGACAGACAGTGGAAGGAAATGCGAAATTCCAAAGAACCCTTTGATACCGATGACAATAATAATAATAGGTTTTTATTTGTAGAATCCCTTTTAAAACGTAAGCAACCTTCCACGGGTAATATACGCTAAACCGGTACACTGTACAAACACGGTATCAAGTGTACATGTTGCAATTATTAACATGGCGTAATACAGCCCTCACTACAGCCTTTCCACCTGTAAAAAACCTCCGGTGTACCTGTCTTCGCGTATTTCGCGGTTACAAAAGCGCTGTTCTGGTCACCCCCTGCAGTAACTTTTCTTTAGTTTCCCTCCACCATACCGAAACGAAGCGTGTTTGTGACGTAACAGTGATTCGCGTGACAAGAGCGCGATGTTTCGGCGGCCAGGGTGACTAATTCAGCGGACCCGATAACGCGCTCATTCGATAACTTTATGGTTTCCAGTTTCTAATTCCCCCCGCTGTCGAAAACGTTGCAATATTTTCACACCGATTCGACGATTTGGTGTTAAAATGATCATAATGTTTATTGTGATGCTATTTGAAAAATAAATAAAGATGCTACAAAACGAAAGTGAAACTAGTCTTACAAATAGAAGTGAATCCAGAACGCTTCTGTTTTCTAATTTACTTTATATTTTTTAATTGTTTATTGAGGCTAGTTTTTTCTCTGGGATATAAAACAGCCACATTTTTATGATTTTTTAAAAACACTTTGTTATAGTCTTTAAGGGTAGAAATTAATTTATAAAATTCAATGTTTTGATTTAAAATAAAAGCGAATATAGTTACGTGAAAGTGCATAATGCATACGCTTTGGCTACAAAATTTATTTATTTAAACATATTGGTTGTATTGTTTTAATCTAATGAAGTTCTCCCATAAGTTGTGTAATCTTAAGTACAATGTCTCACTTCGTTGTAGTATTAGGCTGGGTTTGTGTTTTTTTATTAATTACGTCAGTTCCATGAATACGTCATTCCACTGATGACTTCATTCCACTTATTCCGTCATGTTTTGCAGTGTCGGAATGCAACGCCGTGCTAACCGGAAGTTCCGGCACGTTTACGTCACCGAACTACCCCCAGCCGCCGGAAGTGTCGTCATCAAAGTGGACGTCAGCGTTCCCGAACAATGGCGGTTTTGTGACGTGCACTTGGGAAATAATAGTGCCAGTCGGAAAGGGGATTCAGCTGAAATTCGGGGATTTTTTTATGGCGGAAAACTCGGTGGACGATTGTGACAAGGGGGCTGTTGAGGTGTTCCGGGGGATTGGAAAGAGCAAGACAAGTCTCGGTAAGTTGACGTGTTGAATAGTCTAATGAAACTACATTATGATTATCTGTTGCATAGTCTGGTAAAACTACAGCGAAACTATTTATTGAATCGTCTGGTAAAACCACAGCGGTAAGTTTAGTTAAGTTTATATTTTTCGCCCCTCTATTAGTCTATTACATTGAAGAAAAATGGTAAAATTATTTTAAGTTATGAAGGCAGAATAAAAGTAGTTAAAAGTTGACTTCTGCTAAATTGTCTGATTAAACGAGAGCTGATTAAATGGAGGGCAACACTGAAATAAGAAAAAGGGGAAGGAGTGAAACTGCTTACTAAAACTATGGAAACCAATTCTAACCCTGTACCAAACACTAATCTTAACCCAAGAACTAAACCTAACTACAACCACACCCCTTACACTAACCGTAATGTTATAAATCTTTCTTTTAGTATTCAGTTCCCCTCTTTCAGTTTCCCCGTAAATGGACACTAATTAATACATCGTAGTTTGTGTGATGACTCCGTGGTTGTTATATGGTGTCTAACAAAACACTCTGATAAGAACGCCCGATAATGCTGAACACGACATATGCTAGTTCCCCATAGGTTGAATGTTCTAATGCAATTGAATACTGCATACACAATATGGAGGAAAAATGTAAAACGAAGAGAGCTTGTTAAGTTGCTTAATTCAAATATAATATTTTCGGTTTAGAATTTTTGCACAAAACCCTTGCACGAAAATTCTTAAATACCGAACTACTGTTATAACAGTCTAAAGGTAATTAAGAATTTTCGTATGGCTAGTGCAAAGGTTTTGTTTTTCGTATGGCTAGTTCAAAGGTTTGACGAGTTTATATTCAACTCATAAATACCGAACTACTGGTATAACAATTTGTAAGCTAATTATGAGTGAAATATAAACTCCTTTTAGATAAACGCATTGTTTTACACCTGGTGATGTGACTATGTTGATAAAATATCCTTAGAATTCGTCCCAGATAATTCCTTTCTATAATGTTAACACTTCAGTTCTGTTTTGTTTAATAAGGAGTTCTTATAATCCATTTATCTTCTGACGAAATAGCTGTAAATATTCTCGATTCTGTAACTCTTTTATATGTGGGGCCCAGTCGGTAATTGCATTTCACTTAGCCTTTAGTTAACCTTTAAACGCAAGGTTTACAATTACAACCTTCCACTGAAGTATTATAACCAACTTCTTGTGTGGTAATTCTTATTTTCCGAAAGTGCTTATGATTTTTTGTTAAATCTGACCAGTAAAGACAGTAAGATCCATAAAATCATACCTAACTTTTTTCCCTAAAAAACAAGAATCTTTTGATTATATTAAAAACGTAACATTCTTTCTCTTGTGCTTATAAATCTAAACTCCCAATTTTGAAAGCTATAAACAACACCAACCCAATCTCAGAATAAAAAGGTTTATAACTCAATAAATCTCCTAACACGTACATTGTTAAACGCTTAATTTATAAGAATAAAATGGATCGACCTCTCACATACTAAAACTGTGTCATGTAGTTTTGTATATTGATTCGATGTAACTTTTGCGAAACTACAGCCCAGTAACTGGGCTTCGCAATTGTAGAATTTCAAGGATTACCAGGGCCGCTGGTAGGTTGGTGGGTGGACTTAAGCCTTTGGTCACGGGCGACAAGCGCCCGGTATTCCACTCTGTACAGCAACACGAGCGGTAGACCTGGAGATTCTATCTTGTTTATTTGTGGAGCATTTGGGCGCCAACACTGTGCAGGACAGTGCTGCCAAGTGAAAATCGCAGCAGTGTTTCCAGTATATCAGTTTAACAGCAATGTTTCGAATTTTTCATCGAAGTTTGTTGTTCGGAAAAAAGATAAAATGTGTGTATAGTCCGAAGAATTTACAATCATAATGGACTAAGTCTTCTGTTCTTTACGTTTGTCGTACATTTTAGTTGTTAGAAATGGCATCTTTGGAAACCGGTGGGTATAACAGCATTTTTACCGCACGAACATCTTGTAATTCAGTTTGAATGACGTTCCTCTTCCCAAAGATCTTGTAGATTTAGGGCAATTCTGGCTATAAAAGCCGCACGCTATGTTTTATTAATGAACCATTGACAGCCGCTACAAGGCACATTAATGTGCTAAGTGCGACTTCCCATCGACGCTCAATTTAACACCCTGAAACGCAAACTTTTTTTGGACTTTTCTACTGTGAGCTATTAAGTTATAGTTCTCATAATGTAATTAATACTTTGACTAAACAAACATGATTATGTTTAAATAAACATATGTAGTGTGAAAGTAGTCATCATTGATGTAGTATACTAAGATATTATATAGACCACATAAAATGACCGACTGGATTTGCAATTGTGTTTGCTATTGGCACATGTACAGATATGTCTGAGCAGCAATAAAAGAAAAAAGAGGAAAAGAGGAAAACTGCTCACAAACACTACAGAAACTAATTCTAACCATGTCCAAACACTAACTTCAACCCCAAGAACTAACCATAACCACAAGCCTAGCACTTCCCAGTTAGTGTGCATTTTTACTCATTTTAATTTTCCAATTGGCCCTTACCGTCTGCATAAATAGCCGGACAAATAATTGATATTCAACGCTTTTGTTGACCAAGTAATAAACTTGGATTATAATGTACAACCCAGTGGAAAACGTCTCCTACAGTAGAAATTGAAACGTTGCTATTTTGCTGATTGTTTATCCTACTGTTTGGTAGACTTCCAAACATTTCAAACTTTCTTAGTCAACAATTTTCACCGGGTTCTTATAGATAATGGTGGAATGCATGAACTTAAACCAAGACCAAGTTCTCTTTCAAGTTCGGCCAAACATAATTATGTCTGAACAAGTACCCCAAATTGGCACGGGTTCAGAGCATGTTTTGATAATCTTCTTACACGTGTTTTTTAACGTAACGTTCATTTCCATCGGGACAGGGTGTAGAGTTTAGAGCAACTTTGAAGGTTGACTTTAAGAGGGAAATATTAAATCTTAACCCTTGTGGGAATTTTTATGCTATTTTTCATTACCTTTAGAAAGGAATCGTTTACAAAATTGGATATTCAAATTACAATAAACTTGATGTACCATATATGAAAAAGAGGGTTTTGAACACCTTTGGTTCGTGATTATAATAAAAGTCATACATAAATCTTCGTATGTATGCTTCTCTCAAGATCATTTAAGAAAGTTATTCTTAAAGAAGGCGTTCAACCAATTATAGTCCCCATCTCTCCAGTGCAAACTGTTTTTTACAACTTGAACTTGAAGATGAACGAGAGGGTACGGCACGTCAGAACCGGCCCAGCTTGGAGATCAATTTAATTGGTTTTACACCATCTGAAATTCCATTGAAATAATGAATAAAACTCCCCACACAACCAGATCAAAACAGCTACCACATTGGCAATGCTAATATACACTAATAGAGTCTTAAGTACGGATTGTTTCTTCATTTGAGGTTTAATTGCTAAGAACATGTCAAAAATGTCCAAATAATAAATATTTACACCAATGCTACACCAATGTTCCGCCTTATCAATTATACATTGGAAAAATTTCGTCACTATTTCTGCAATGTGCTATCTTGAAATATCTCTGGCAACGAAGCCCACACATAACACCACGCACCGACATTTTCCTGGATAGTTTAAGGTAAACGGCCCTTTCAATTTTATTAAATTCTAGATAGGCATCTTTTGTACGCCCTCATAAAATATTAGCGTTTCGAATTGGCAAGATTACTCTTAAATTACCCTAAATATTAATGAGGCTGTAATCTATCAGCGGTAAAAACTGAATAACGTATTTTGCTGAAGACAGGATAATGTTGTCAACCGTTCGATAATATATTATTCCCCATGGCAAAGAGCATGAACTCAGAATTAATTTTTACTTAAACTGAAATAAAATTTGATCAGTTAGGATTTTATGCTTTTTGTATAGTTCTGTCATTGCATTGGCAGTTGTAAGGTTGCCTACTTTTAATCCATTAGTGCCTAGAATATTTACGTATAGTGTATGAGACATGTCAAGATGGCAATCGGTTAAATTTATTTGTCGCAAACAAAAAAGCGGCTGATTCTGAGAAATTTGATGCCCCTGTCTTGTAAATAAGAATAAAAGTAAAACGAAATCGGAAACAGCGATCGTCACTGATAAAATTTGTCTTCCTTTGGCGGAAAACAACTAACCCTAGGAAATCTAGATTTTGTATGTGAACGGGCAAAGTTAGCGGCATGAAAAGAGGGAAACTGCACACTAAAAGTATTGAAAACTCATAATAACCCTACTCACAACACTAATCTTAACCCCGAAATTAGCCCCAACTCTAACCACCTAATCTCCCTTTTAGTTTGTTCCTATTTCCCCTTCCCTTCTTTCAGTTTTTTTACCTTGGTTATAACTTGTTTAATTATGTGGCATTAAAATTGTCTACGTGCTTATCTTAAAATCACAAGTCTATACCTAAGCCCTCGTAATGCACATAAGTGCTTAATCATCGCATTATGATCTCATAATCTTCCCTTTGATGTCACATTTCACACCTGTGTTTAAACAAATCCTCTTTTGGTTACTGCGATGCGTTAGATAACAGTGTTGTAACGTTTCTCTTGAGTCTTGACAAAAGCATGCCCGTTTCAGCATAAACAGATGTCACACGTACTCAAAAACTTTTTCGACTGCTGATCAACTAAACCCAACGACTTGAATCTACTAAATCGACCAATATATACACATAAAACATACTTTACAACAAATGAACTTTTGTTTAAAGGTATAAAATAGTATATAACGCAAAAATACATTTCTTTAAATGGATAACCTAGTATATAACGCAAAATACTTTTGTTTAAATGGATAACATATGATTTAGCGCAAAATCACTTTTATTTAAAAAAGTAACATAGTATATAACGCAAAAATACATTTCTTTAAATGATAACATAGTATATAACGCAAAAATACTTTTGTTTATATGGATAACATAGTATATAACTCAAAAGTACTTTTAAGATGCGTACCGGGAAAATCTTTTGTACGTCAACTTTATTCGCTATAAACTCGAAATCCATTCTCTTTGATGTCACCGCCATTTTCGAGTGTAACGATTTGAAAGCATTTCTGTGTGCAAGATATTATCAGATATTAATCATGGCCCGGTAGATAAGGCAGATTAGTCGCGGATGCGTTTACCGTACCCGCGAGCCATTAGCACAGATTATTCTGTGTTGATACTAACGACGAAATGTGACAGGCGAAAATTCGCGAAGCTGACCAAATTTGGACGGAATCTTATTCGAGTGACAACGTAAAAACGGCGCCAAAAAATCCGAAAATCCTTAAAAATGCGCACGACTTAGTGATAATTCTTAAATGATTTTTCATATTTTTCGTATTTTTATTCCCCTTATCTTTAATAAAAAAAGACACTATAACGAATAGTTTTTCATGTCAATTGGGATTAAATATCATAAAATGTTGCCGAAAACTCGGTTACACGTACTTACTCCCCGTTGACGGAACTGGGCAGTAAATTTATTGGCTCTTTCAATGTACCCAGAGTTCTATTTATAAACCTTCTTATCTTTTTAATGTTGATTAATCGTTTTATCAGTCTGGCTGTACAGTTTCCCGGTCCTAAGTGATCGCAAAAAGCCGTTTGTGAGTTGCCTTTGGACTACTGTGAGGTCATAGACCACCAAGAGAGACCTTGACTAATCAGAAGTCATATTATAATATGTTTATGCTTGCGGTTAGTTAATGGTGAGAATCGAATTGTATTGAATTTTTTTTGAATTTTTGCTCTAATTTGTCAAATCCCTCCTAAATAATATATTGTTTTGATTAAATATTTACCAGTAAATTGTAGGTTTATGTTTTTTAACAAAACTGCGTTATATAAAAACAGTACAAATAAGGCACTGGAAAAAATCGTATTGTGTATGATGTATAAGTGTGTGAAATTGCAAACCTTATTTATTTAAAAGCACTAAAAATTACTGGAATGTTCCAACTGACATAAAACAATCTATTCATGCATTTTTGTAGCTGAGGCATTTCCAATGTCTATAAACTACGTAAAAAAATTACTTGAAATCTGTACTGAAAATTATAAGTGTAAACACTTAAACAGATTGTAAATCAACCCCAGAACTAATGGATATTGATCTATTTCGGAGTCGATGATTAGTTAGTTTCACTTTTGGAACTTTTTCCCCGATTTTCCGCTGGTGTTGAAAGTTTAATACCTGAAAGTGTCTAGAACCCATCTATATCACCAGTAAGAACTCTCGAATTTAGAACAACAACCAGTGGAAAACAGGTCGAGTGTGTCCTCACAAACGCGGTTTTGACGTCACAGTTTGTTGAGTTAGATGCCCCAAACATAACATAAGCTATTTAGCTAGGACATAATTAATCCAGCTGACATGCTAAACCTTTTAAAGCGATGCTAACAATTTATAAAAACCTGTTTCCCTACAAATACTTTATTTTGGATGTGATGTAATGTTATGTAAACTATCTGTAACAAGAATTAACGCGATTTTAATTAGTATGATGTTTTAAGGATCTTGTAAAAGAAACTATTACCAATCTGTATTTACTTTTGTAAATTTTGTGTATACATGAGGGTTACTAAATTTAGAAATAACTACGACCCAAAATCTTTAATGTAAACCTCCCCATTGGCACTGACACAGTTGAAATCCCTTTTTATAAATCGTCTGGGAACGCGTTGTTTGCTAACAATGGTTCTCTGTTATATCACAATGGTGCACACTCCGGGCTAATACAACATTAACCAATGGTTAGACTGGTTAAAAATGCGCGCAATTTTAATCGTGAACTAGAATTAGGAGTTAACGAACCCACTGTAAAATACTTGTAGTGGAATTAGCAAGGGCAGCTCAAGAAGTAAAAGATGTTGTTTTATTTGAAGGCACTATAAATATCCGGATTTTAATAAACGAATTTAGACGTTGTTGCGCAATAAATAATCACTAATCAGCCATTAATGCTGTAGGTCGCCCAGTGACTTAACTAGTGCATTTGTTGCGTGTTTTATCGTTTTGTCCGAGATATGCCTGGAAGCAATAAAATTGTTTGTTGTTAAAAGTTAGAGGTAGTTAAAATTGGCGACCAATTGACCAGTCGATTGTTTAGTTTGCCGGTGTTTGAACAAATGCTGTTTTCACATGAGTGTAGGACAGTTGTGTTACCACTTTAACACCTCCACTGTATTAAAGTGCATTTTTAATAAATACTTTTTTCCTGCCCTCAACGTACAATATTTTTGTTAGGACTTAATTAAAGTTGTGTGGTCTAACCCATTAATTAAATCTAAAAAATCACCCATAAATCGGTTACATTGGTTTAGAGAAAAAAACAACTGATTTCTTTCTCCAATAAGAACTCTTATGTGATTTTGAGTAGTAGGCCTAAAACTATCTAATGGTGCAGACTTACAATGGTTGGTATTATCAATTTGCACCTCATAAAACAAAGAGTTTATAGGCACATCAAACAGTCTATGTTTTAATGAACTTTAGTTTGCAAACGTCGCAACATCAAACGCTTAGGTACAGCTAACATGGCGGTTGCAATTTCGAGTTACTAATTAAATTAACGTCATTTTTACAAACAAGCGTTATCAGTCGATGCTTCAACATAATATTTGGACAAGAAATGCTTGGTTAATTGTTTGCGAAATGCATCATACTTTTAAAGTATTAAAAAACAATATTGCAACAGGTGCATTTCTATTTATGGTATTTCAAAATGGACTTTGTATGTCTTGTAGGACTAGAAAGTTACAGTTTCTAAACTATTGTGATAGTCTTAATTTGTGGTTATGTTTTCAATGGACGTAATGTTCTTGAATAAAACCCATACATTACGTAACAACAACACCTTTGTCAAGAGACAATACCCCTTGTCCGACACAGTGGCGGGAAATTTAAATCAAAACGCCGACGGCGAACCCATATTTCTTTCGATCTGACGAATTTAGACCGACAGGTAATTATCAGCCGTGACATTAAAACCTTAGCCTCATTAATTACATACTACTGAGAGCCGCTTATTAAATCGTATTGAAGCTAGTGGTGAAGACACCGCATTAAATGCGTCAAGAAGTGACCAAAAGAATTTTGAGTTCGGATTAGATTGTTTTTTTCTTCGTTATCGAAATGTGGCCTGGTGTAATTCTGTAATTCATCTTTAAATATGAAAAAAACTTGCAGTCTGGCACAAAGCACGATTTGTTGGAATTTTGTCTGGCTTTTATGGCCACGTCGTCTATATTTCGTCATTTCAAAGCACCCTTGCTGTACCACTCTCGTTTTGGGGTCTACTTCTTTAATTCTATGCAAATTAAAAAAATTCTTCGAATTTGATAAAAGATATAAAATGTTAAATTAGAAATACGTTTGTTTATAACTTGTGTAATATTAGTAAAATATTGACAGGAGAAGTGGAACTACTATATTACACGTTTGCACTTCGAGACATACTAAAATATACTAATTTAATGCTGTTCATTCTTCTGAATGATAAAATGCAGCTATAACTGAGGTAACATCCACACAGCCAGTAATAAAATACGGAAATTCTTATTAATCCCCAACCCCACCCTCACGGCGCTGAGTTAATACGAAAATGCAGACATTATCATCAATCCATAACCCCATCCCCTACCAACAGTAATGTGGTTTACGAAGAATTTTTACCTAGCTTTATTTCCAGTGTTTTATTATTCTCCCTCTGAGTGTTACCCGGTTAATACGTTGACAGATTGCATTCTTCTGTCACCACATTCCATTGATTATACTTGAATTTCACTTGTTTTTCGTTTATTGTTCTACCTTTCTGGTAAAACCATGAACTTTGCTCTGATTGGCGCACCAAGTGAGGCGTGACGACTTTGCGTGACTTGCACCTCCGAAAGGCAATTAACTGACAGGCTGATAACAGATTAGCCCGCTAGCCTCATCCGTGTGTACTTTTCGCGTTAAAATAGAGAACTCTTCGCTGTACCAACCAATGATGTAATTCCGGTACTATGAACTTCGTTCTTTGGTTAACCATGTAAGCTGCGTTTTCATTAATAAGTCACCTGGGAAAGAGTGATAGGGTTTTAAGACAAAACGAAAATGTTTATACACAGCCCACAACCAGTGGTTACCTTGTGAACGATTTAAATGTATCAGAACTGTATGTCTGTGTGTTTAAGTAGGCATTTTTTCCGTGGAAAGTGATACATGTTTTGATCAAGAATTTAAGCCGATGTAATGCACTAATGCAGTCCCCCCTTAAGATTTACGATAATTATGTCATTTCATTTGTTGTCAAAGACACTTTCGAAAACGTCTCAAAATAAAACGCTTAACGTTGGTTATAAGACTGTTTATTAACATTGTAATAATTTAAACAATCTTTTTTCCACAAATAAGCCTATATTTATAAAACCTTAATAAATATGAACTAATAAGAACAATATGTCCTATGTTTATTATAACACCATAACTCGGTATTAAATTTGGTATGCGTTTGTGTGCAGTTCTTTCTACCTATCCACCAATATTAATAGTTTGTCTTTTAAAATCGGATTATATCTTGCTTGAGATTATGAAAAATGCTAAATTGTTTAAACCCAACATAAATCTTACTAGACATTTAGACAGTTATCCAACAAGTATTATACGATAATTCATTCACCATGTTAAAGCTGTTCTTAGTGGTTAAGCCGTCTAAATGTAATGGAGTTGTATGATTTGGATGTAACTTCGTTTTCAAGGTATTAACTTTGTTTAAGACGGCTAATCCATCAACATACCTCTAAAAGTATTTTATTGTACATTTTAAAGATGATATTTGGTCATAAATTCCTAAAGGGAATAGTGTAAATAAAAAATATATAACCAGTGTTTCCAGTTTGAAATCACCAAAATGTTACATGGAAATTAAAGATTCTGAACGGCATCACTGGCAAAATACTTGAATTTGAACTGCACATTCCGCCTTGACATGTACGTGAAACACGATCTTTATGATCTCACACTAAGAGCTATGACGTCATGGCCTTTGTTACCAGCTCGTAGGATTAGGTGTAATCTTCCAAAATCCTACTGCGGGTTCAAAAATTTCGCAAAAATACTTAAATCCCAGTTCCTAGCGTTAAGTGCTTTCCATAATGGATTACCGAATTTCAAAAGATGTTCATTCTTTATTTGGTAAGGTCAAAAAAATCAGTTAATATTTCTTGCCTAAATTGTCTTACAAGCAACAATCGTTCTATTAAAGAATGTCCAGTTTTACACAGCAGTGTATCGTCGTTTTGTTTGGTTAAAATCCAATATTGATCTTCAAGTTATTGTAATAATGGTTTCCCGTTAATCTTGAATTACTCTCACCCAAAAAAACTTACGAAATCCAAGAAGCAGAATCCATTCATAGGACTTTTAAAGACAACGGTTGTAATTCACAGTTTTAATGATAATACGCGTTTGAATTAAAACAAAAAAAAATTGTGATAGAAAAAGTCTTCTACTGTTGAAGCAATCGTACGCCTTCGAACCACTCTTCTCCGACTGTTAAAGTTGCCGTACGTCTTAAAACATTCTTCTACCCATCCGTACGCCTTCGAAACAGTCCTTTAATCCACCACATAACATTTCTAGCGATTTTTAGAAAGCGTAAGGGAGTACGACCAACCGCAAAATCTTTTATTTTGTCAACCAATTTTTTATGTTTATTTCTTACTGAATAGTTAGCAGTAGCCACAGCTTACTGGTTTATCTAATAACCCCTGTTCTCGATTTATATTTACCTTTAGTTACTTAGGCATGACTTGAACTCTTTCAAGCGTGTCGTTCCGTAGCTTAGGCGAAAATTATTTTTAAATTTCTTGAACAATGCTTTAGCATTATATGGCATGTTTATAACCAAATGTCCATTAAAACCTATTGCTACTGGCATGTATACACTACAATCCGCGTTTTGTATACGTATTGGCCGTTTATCTAGATTGCTATATGGATATAGGGATTGAAGGTAATGCAAAAAGACATTCATTGACAGATTGTTGTTAAATAGGCAGATTGCCCAGTGTGTAAATTGCTAACAACTACATATTTAAATACCAGTATAACTCTTACATGTGCACACATCCGAAAAGCTGACGTCCCAAGTTATATTTTCTTATATAAATCTACATTTTCGAACACAAAAGCTTTAACACAGACGCTCGTTTAAGGCGGAGGTAAAATATCCATATTTTCGGAAAGTTGTCACCCAGTTATATTTTCCCTTAAAAATCGCCACACTATTTACAAAAGCTATCATACAAAAACCTTTGATAAACAAGTTTAGCGTTGAGTTAAAATCAAAGTTGAAATGGTGGAACAAAATACTGTGCTACCGGACTCAACCGTATCACTTCTTACCATGGGAAGTGCGTCTGCATCACGTACTGTTTGACATCTCAAATCGAATCCGTTTCAAACCAGGTGGTCCGCCCTTGCGAAACGTTGTGAGAAAATCGACTTTGCTTTTCAAAACATGCTGTACCGGGAGTAATTGGTTTATATAGACAGCTTATTATTGGCTGTTACTAATATACGGAACTCAAACCGATGGAAATGCGAAAATTAATGCAAAGCTGCGGGGTAAAAAACTCTATACACCAGATTACCATTAGTGGGGTTAGTGATTAGTTTTAATTTCTGTATTCCGTAATTTTAAACTCGGCAAATTTAGGGTGCGGGTAGGAATTAGTTAGTCTTTGGTATTTCCGTAGTTCCATATTTACGTATTTTAGTGGTGCCTAGATTTTTTATTTTCTTTTAAGCGGGACAGTTTTCTCTGACCTCCAAATACAATACACATTTTAAGCCTTACGACTTTGACCAAGGTCTGTGATCTAATTATTTACAGACCTGCATAGATATATCGTTAGTTTTGCTTACTTAACGAAATCCCGCCATTAATTACCATGCTGATTCGAGACTACTACACTTCCGTCCCTAACCGGTGTGAATTTAAACTTCACACCTGTAGGAAGCTAGGTACCCGATTGGTTGATGTTATTGTTTGTGTTTTCATGGTGGCAGGAAATTAAGAGGCATCACCGGAAAAATTACCTTAGGTGTACCTAAGATTAAGTCGTTTTATGTAACTGATGGACATGGGTATTATTGTAGCGTAACCAATCGGTTACCGACAGTTGATTGATGCAACTAAAACATATCCTGTAAACGCGTTCAAAACTATAACTCATTAAATAACTTATATAGTCTTAATAATATAGGACTTAAATAACGTCAAGATAGAGACCTAAAAATAAAGGTGTTGTATAACGTATGGAAACTAAATAATAAAGGATTTAAATAATGTATATAGTTTTAATAATTGCAAAAAGAGATTCAATCATTCTTCAAATAGCGCGAGCTTTTCTATAACTACCTAAATATACAATAACATTTGTCGTTCATATCATGTCTTATGTTGGATGGATAGATTCGGTTCATTCTTACAATGCTGTATCAATAAAATTTAATTATATTTAGCTTGTGTTTAACATAGTGTTTCTAAAATGGAGTCGTTTAATGGCAAGAACTTGGCAATTTTTCATTTTTAAGTCGCCTTGTATTTAATTTCTCTGGTAATTTTCCGTTTTTTTATCAAGCACAGTATTCAATTTCTTTGTTAATGTTTCGATTTTAACGCGCTCAATATTTGATTTCCCTTGCACACATGTCGTTGTTAGTCAATTTCCCTAATCCAAATTCTAACACCAACCCATGCAATCCACCAGATACCTACTGTTCCGGCAATAACCCTGATATCATGATGTTCAACAACAACACTTCAACCGTTACCTTCCGCCGTCCGCCCGATTTCGCTGGAAGAGGTTTCCTCATCTCATACACCGCCATTACACCCGGGGAAACTATAGATGGTGGGTATACGCATGGAGTATTTCATAACGTATAGAGACTAAATAATAAAGGATTTAAATAATGTATATAGACTTAATAATTGCAAAAAAATAATTTAATTCAAACTGGCCCAATATTGCGTCGTTCATATTTTCCCACCAGCTATTCGACAAAATGTTTTGGCGCGATTACAATTGTTACGTCACGATTGATTAATTGTCCAAATTGACCGAATTCTGCCTGATCTTATTTCTGCAAAACGTGTTTCCATAACACGGCTGCACAAAAACTTTATTTTCACACCAAACAGGGCCGAAAATAACCAAAAACCGCCAACGATAAACGCTCAGTACTCTGGTGACAAACCTAGATAACTCTTATGTTACCGGAACTGGATTTAACTGGTTTTAACTGGTTTTATTCTGATATTTATCCTGCCCAGGGCCGTTGAAATTAATACGAAGATCAGTTTCGCTAAGGGGAATTTAAGTAAACTAACCTACACAGACCGATATATTGCAGCGATAAACATGTATTTTCACGTAACCGAATCGACAACCGATTTATCTCTGAGAAAGTAAACCTTTGAAGTTAGTTTAAACATAATACGAGAACCCTCTATGACGTTAACAATGCAAGTAACACTCGGAGAATTAGGAGCGATTTTCCAGACTTTCTCCTTAATTATTTGAACCTTACGAATCTAGCAGTCGTTTCCAGAAAAGGGAGGGTTACTGGAGCTATTGCAGTGTATTTATGTTTAACCCAATAATCCACTGGGTCCAGGCAAATGGTTTTAAGCGAGGATTAAAGTGTTTTAGTGAGGATTAATATGTTTTAAGCCAGGATTAAAGTGTTTTAAGTGAGGATTAATATGTTTTAAGCGAGGAATAAACCGACATGGTATCAACCATTTTTTAATTTCCTGGGTTTTGCACTTATAGCTTAATCCTCAAGTTAATCCTTTGTTTTATTGGGTCCATTCTACCTTGACTCCATTTTGCAAAAAAAACACAATTTGGGTCATGCACAAAACCCAAGTGCTGGGTTACCCCTAAGCTAACAGAATGACGGTTTAGGGGTACCAAACCCTGGAGTCGATTGTTCCGTGTCGAGTTAGCCTTGTGACGTCACAAAGCTGCACCTGCGTGAAAGGTTAAAGTAATTCTAGAAGAATCTGCCAAAAAAAACTCGACGAAAACCGGGTTATGTGATACCCCACCCATTCTGTATTAACCCTAAGGCCCCCAAATCCCACTAAATGACACCTAACCCCTAAACTTAACCCGTAAATACATGATTAATCCATAAAACTTGAAAAATGCTGTGTTTTTTCTCCAAGTTTCGCGACCCATGAAACAAAGCCTTAATTTTTCCATCGCGCGTGACGTAAGCAAAAGCAGTGAGCCGTGACGGATAAACTTTATGCCTTTGTTATCGCATAAACAATCGAACGACACGAACAAGACACCTAGGATTTATTTTTACGTCAAAGGAAAGGATAAAATGGCGATATCACACCATATCAAGCAAAACTTCTCTATAATAGCAGGATATAGATATAGTGGCCACCCCAGTAGGTTATAGGGTCTTAGTTCGAAACTTGATACACCCTTGCTCTTTTTCGTAGTTTTTTTTAAACGTTTAAAGAAAGTTACTGCTGTGTTTGTGTTATTTTATGTGTTTTTATGCTCTTTTTTATCGTGCTCAGTATAAATCCCATTATGAGCCTGTTGCTAAGACCGTTTTTTTTTGTATATATTTTGGAATGTGCATTGGTAGCGTTAAACATTCGTTTACACGACCATACGTTCTTGTTCTTGTGTACTAAATCCATGTTATCACTCAGACTTCATCACTTGCTGCGACACGGGGAGAGTGAGACCTGACGCTCGAACCTTCAGGTGAAATTTGGTTTTATTATTTTTGTGTTTTTTTAACAAAAAATGCTGATTAGTAATTTGAATTTAGGTTTTTGAGTTTTTTTCTCTCAAATCGCCAGAATGTTATTTTTCTC
>CH002036.1:665912-711274 GCA_000149265.1 Ciona savignyi | reverse complement strand
TAAACAACTATTTTAAGTTACTTTCATTAAGTGGTGTATTTGTTTTAAATACATGTCCCTTTTTTCTGGATAGTAAATTTTGGAATGAACTAAAAAACGGAAAAGTGGTAGGAAAGTAGGGGGACTGCAACTTAAATTAAGTTTAGGGCGTGTGGGTTTGTGTTAGGGATTGGGTTAATGTTAGCGTTAGTAAACAAACCGAAATGTCATAATCTTTATTTTAGTGATCAGTTTCTCTCATTTTAGTTTTTTCACACTCTACCAACTGCATTGTGTCCCATCTTCTAAACGCAATTTCTCCTCACCGTTCGGTCACACTTATTCAAACTTTGCAATGCCAACATTGCACTTGTAAGCTTTAACCGTTGTGATGATAACCCAGTACGTAGGTGGGGGTTTTTACTCGGCTAGCTTAGTCGTTCTATGCTAAAAATGGGATAACAAGATGTAGGGCAATAGTAAAAGGAGGGAAATTGCACACTACAACTATGAAAACTAATTTCAACTTTGCTTTAAGCACTTATCTCAACCCCAGAAATAACGTTTACATTAACCCCAGCCATAAATCTAACCTTAGCCCATTATCTTTATTTTAGTGTGCAGTTTCCCTTCTTTACTCTTTTCCTATTTCCCTCATTTTGGTTATCCCCATTGGTGGTTTGGTTTTAAGGATAAAATACAGGCTGTAGGTTGATAAGATGTTGTTTTGCGCCGATAAATCTATACCAATTCAAAGTTTTTCTCTCTTGGCCGAGATATTTTATCAGGCGTATCGCATTTACCTATTAATCGTCCCTCTGTCACCATCTAACGGATTAAAGTTAATCTCAGGTTAGCCAGGGTTTCTTGTCGTACAAATAACCCCGATTATCGGGTTTGTCAAAACACAGGGGCATATGGCGTTTCAATACGCTCTGGTGCGTATGGGCGTCATTACAACTTAACAGGTGCAGAATATTAACTGGATCTGTGTACAAACATATACAGCAGGGTCGTATAAGTTGTTGGGAAACAAATCCCTTTGTGTCGTGACATAAGGCTTAATGTATTATGACGTAACAGGCACCTGTGTTCTGTGTTTTATTTAGGTAAAGATTTCATTTTTAATAAAATGATTGCGATTTGAAGGAATAAAGTAAATTGTCTTTATATTAAAATTCTAATGTAGTTATTTTTTTGCTTGCTTAAAAAGTTTAAACCTCGACTTAAATTTAAACCTTGGTTTAATAAAACCAATATTTCTTTAAAACAATTTTACTGGTTTACGTTTTTTCACGTTATTTTGGCATACCCACGACCCTATATTATTAGATTGGAATATCTAGCTTTATAGAAGGGAATAAGAAAATGTAGGAAATGTTACGACATGGTAATCACTAGATTACCTCGTGGCGACAGTCGGTTTTACATAGCTAATGCATTGTTCTAAATAATCAAGTTATTAAATTTTTTGGTAACGGCTAAACTACTAGGTTTAATTAACTTTGGTTAAGTCGCTTGCCTAATCGCAAAGTTGGCCCAGTTACATAGTCCCTCATAAAACTTTTCTAGTGACATAACTAACGGTCATGGGATCGAAATCTGGGCAGGTTAAAAAGATCTTAACGTGCATAAAACGGCTTGTATTTCAATCTTGTACATCAAGTGTAGTTAGTTCGTTAATCTCGCTTTATAGCCCGGAATCAGCAGTCTGTCGAGGATTAGTCATATAACCTTATAACCCGTGTGGGTTTACTATGCGTCAGAGTTTAACAGATAAGCTCTAATCTATCAACGTCAGCGCCGTTTTAACAAATACTGTCTCTAATGTGGTGATCTATTTCGTGGTTTGAGTATTTGACGCCTTTTTCTCCTATCCGTTTCACGCCATTTTAAATGGGCCCAAGCCTACGGTTTGAACTAACTTGACCGACAGATTGGTCTGGTGGTTAAGTTTGCCGCCTTTCAGCCGAAGGGTTGCAGGTACGAAACTGGTCGCTAGCTAGTTACTTGTGTCCTTGGGCAAGACACCTAACGGACATTGCCTGAACCCAAGGGACTAATAGGTTCTATTAAAATTGAAGGAACATTTGAATCATACACAACACACTGCAATAGCTCTGTTAACCCGACGGTGGGCGCGAGGTGATATGCCGATTGCTCGTATGTTAACCCCCTTGATTTTTCCATTCACGGGGATAAACATAAGTATTCTATCCTATCCTATATTCTAACTAAAGAAACGTCTCAATCATACACAATACACTGCAATAGCTCCGGTAACCCGACGGTGAGCACGAGGTGATCTGACGATTGCCCGTGTGATAACCCCCTTGCTTATTCTAAAGGTAAAATGACGGGTATTCATGTAAGAATTTTACAGCGTTTTCCCATTCACGGGGATAAAGCAGGATCGTATTTTATAAATAGAAATCTCTGAAACAATAGTTCACATTTTTTTGGAGATCCCTAGTTTTACTGAAACGCTTGGATTTAAACAGTTTACCAACAAGGATCCGGTATATTGTTGTATTTGCTTCGGATGGAATCTATTTTCTGGTTTTGCGGGATTTTTGCAGCGCTCTGTCGGCTTACTTGTCGACTTAAATACTTTCGGAGGATTTTATTGCTTCGTAATCAGCCATGCGTGTAATCTCGTGTTACGTCATAGACCACCCGCGACGCGGCGCGCAGAAATATTATCCCATTGCTCGATTATCGGGGTGACCTGTTGACTTGGGTGAATAACCCAGGCGTAGGTGGATACTTACCCATGGTTAGTCTGTTTACCCTACTTGCAAAATGCGGCAAAATGGCGGACATGATTCTATTTATAATTTTGCCGCGTCATCTTAATTCCTTCGTTTGCGGCTTGTGCATTTGTGCAAGGCGTTTAATGTTGTTTCGGTGTTGATGCTGATGCCAGGGCGACCAGGAATTCTCCGGATATCGAATTCCGTTTTCGGGGCTGGCGAAGTTGGAGCGTTAAATTAACACGATTGGTGCTTTGAAATGACATCGGTAGTCCATGATTAAAAAGCTGGATTCATGCTTACACAACGGTGGAGTGATAATACTCAGAGTTGAAACAACGTTCGCGAAGTGCCTTGTCTAAGGACTTAACCGACCCGCCAGTCGCCATCTTCGATCCCACAACCTATCGACTGATCGCTCGATATCCTGTCAATTACCTGATCCACACATACACATGCACAGCAATGGTCAAGGGTCAGTTTTTGTTCATCGAGCGTATTTTTTGAATTTTTACCTAAAAGAAACAAACGAGTTTCAAAAAACTTTATTTTAACAAGCCAAGTTGCGAACCCCTAATAGGCTCGTCATTGGGACCGTTTTTGTATAGGAAACGATGTATGTATAGGTCGCGTTAAAAACGTAAATTTAGGTCTATCGGTATAGTGACAGATACGACGTATAGTTGGCACAAAATTTCTACAATAACCTCGTTAAATCGTTCAACTCGAGCATTTTTCGCATTATCCCACATCTATTAATCATTTAATACGAATTTCAATGTCAAGTTATCCAACGATAACCGTCTATAAATCCTTCACCGTGGATTTCCCATACACAAGGCTACAAATGACACATCCATCGTTAAAAATCCAAAATCATTTTGATTTTATTTACCACTGAAGGCTTAGATTCAGGGTACACATTAGATCTTGTACATTAAATTCTACATTGACATAAGTTCTTTAATACTAGATGATGCGATTTCGTAAACCATCAGTTTTTGATAGTGCTTTAAAAATCACTGCCGGATTTTTAACATAATCCGAAGAAAAACTAATTTTCCACGGTAATACCTTAACTTTTCTTTGGTCGCCGTCCGACTTTTTGGCATCTCCTACCTTCCCTTATACATCAAAATGGCATCTGTGACAATATAATGAAATTACCTACGGTTAGGCAAATTTGTCTTGAAAGTAAAATTAGCGAAGCGAGGTTATTAACGTTCCAAATTATTATAATTTTTCTGAAAATTGAAAAAATGCTAATTTTTTGGTGTTTTTACGTTCTAACGATTTTTAAATTTTACGTTTTAACGATTTTTAAAGCGTAATTGAATATCCTTCACTAAGCTTTAAACATAGGTTATCCGTCTCTGGCGGGTTTATCTAATATCAATTTTATGTTAATTCCCCTGTCAAGTGGTATCCTAATCCGATTTCATCCGATTAATTCCGAAAATCTCCGAACAGGCCACCGTGGGATCGGATTTTAATCTTTCATGCGTCCCAAAAATCCATATTTGGCTCTCGTTCAGTAGATACTGATACACAATCGAAGACTAATTACTGGAGAGGCGATTACCTGGATTAATATCTAAATGTGATATAAATCTACGTTTAAATATAATCATAACTTAGCCACAAGTTTAATTAAAGGACCACAGCCAGTAAAATAGGGACCTTATCAGTTAAATACCCAGTTAAGGACCCATACAGTCAATAACTTAGGTACAATTCAGTAAAATACCAATTTAGGTCTCATCCAGTACTTTACGGATTCAGTCAGTAAAAAGACTAATATTTCTAATACGTTTACCCAACCCAAACAGTCGCCTTTCCAGTAGCCTGGCAAGGATTGGGATTTACTACCCAGCTTTTCAATTTAATCCTTTAGGCGCCAAATACATTTGTCCTTGTCTGAGATTAATACCCCAGTCCGTCTATCGATCCCTTAAGGGATTTTCACTTCACTCGTACACGTGCCCTTCGTCCCTTACGTTCCAGCAATTTGTCTTGAATCGATCGAACCCATGTGAAATTGAAATTTCTTGGCTAATTACGTCCGTAATCCGATAATCGGCCGACCGAATTGAAATTGTTTTTTAAATGTTATTTGTACCGTTTTGTCGCTGTGACGTAATCAATCGATGTTACAGGTTCCATTTTAAATTTTTTTTGTTTTCGTACAATTCTTAAACCCAGTGTATTAATCAGCTAAACAAAACTGTATCAACGTCTCGATGGAATTATCACAAATTCACGAAAAAACTGGAAAAGGCAAGGGGTGTTACATTTTTAAAACGGGCAAGATTACCTTGTGCGCACAGTCTGTTTACCTGAGCTATTGCATATTGTTACGATTGAGACATTACTACAGTTTTTATCCAACCCATAAATCATCTTGAATTAGGTAATGTTCCATGCCAAAAGACACAACCGACTAGCTATCTGCTGGTTTCTCACAACCTTTTGGTTTGTAGTCCGCTACGGTACGATTATTTTCAGTTAAAATACGACGTCAATTAAACCGATTAATCAAATTTCAAAATGACGTCATTACTGATGACGTATATATCTTCCAGGGATCGCACCTGTGTCTGTCGGCAGCGCACGCGGGTGTAACGTCCGATAGCTTCGGCGGAAGAGTGGTGGTCAAAAGAGAACCAGGCACAGTTCTCTACCATGGTTCGGACGCGAACAATATCAAATCTCTCACGTGAGTATTACCTTATACGTTTTAAGATAGTTTGAGTCTACCTTTTTTCTTTTTTTTACTGACTATAGTTCCGAACCCAGGAACTCGTTACTGAACCGCTTACAGTACAGCACAGTATACTTTATCCGTTTTAAAACCCTAGTTACCATGTCACTCTTGTTACTATGTCGCTACCTCAATCCTGACAGGTGATATAGTAACGAGATTCGACTGTATTTTGTATGTTGTGAATATGTAGCATAACCGTTCGGCCACATAAATTTTCTATATGGCCTTTTAACAAAAGATATTTGGACTTACTGTTTGATTTTATAGCTTTAATGAATTCAACAACTAAAAAGGATAGAAAGCTTATGTTTATACTTTAGGTTTGGAAATTCGAGGGCGTTACACAATCGCATATCGTACCCATGGTCGGGTTACCCTTGCTATTACAGTGCGTTGCACATAATGTCGCTAATTCTTTACTTTTCGTTCTCTGACGTAATCTCCATTGACATATTCTTACGTCACAGGGGCGCCTTGTCGGACTCGATGATCTACTTCCCGGAGTTGGATGTCTGCCACGAGAAGATACATTTCTCAGAAGATCAGCTGTCGGCGTCCTCCGTGCGCAACTCGACGGATACCCAGGCCGTGTGAGTTTTCATCCGTATTTTTTCATTTTGACGAACATTTTTGCACGATCGGCAACGCAGCGATTAAATTCACTCCGAATGCCGATTTTACGGATAAAAACGGATACGCAGGCCGTGTAAGTTTTAGTCCGTATTTTTTTTGACGAACATTTTCGCACGATCGGCAACGCACCGATCAAACGCACCACGAATGCGGATTTTACGGATGAAAACGTAAACGTTTTGCAAAACAAAGCGTAATTTAGCGAATTTCATTATTGCTGTAAATCTTCAGATTACCTGACGAGTTCATGAAGGGCATTTTCACATAGGCAACCGTCAGATTACCTCGTGCCTCGTTTAAACATATTACAAAATCAAAGTCCGATTTATTACAGTTTTTTTAATTATTGTGAGTGGTATTCTCGATACCAACATTTTAAACCTGCCGGATCGTATGCCCTTTACCTTGTTGGTGACTTGTAAATAACACCCACTGGTTATGTTGCTCTATTAAACGTGACTTAATTCCCTCACAGTCCACACGTATGGTGGCCTAAACTCGCCATGCTTACCGCATACGACAGGGCGTGGGCGCCTGCCGATCATTCTTCCGAACAATGGCTCCAAGTCAACTTGCTGAAGCCGTACAACATAACAGGTGAGCAGCTGAGTTTTGTGGCGTTTAACGTATAGTTTGTCCGTGTGCGCGGAAAACTATAGTAGTTGTTATCTATTTTAACCAACCGAGGCAAGGATTATGGTAGGATATTCATGTTTATCAAAATGGAAAATCGCAATGGGTGTTATCACACGGGTAGTTATTTGATTACTTCGCGCCCACCGTCGGTTTACCAAAGCTATTGCTGTGTTTTGTGAGTGATTCTCACGTTCCTTTAATGTAATAAAACCCAATAATCCGTTGGGTTCGGGCAATATCTGCTATGTGCATTGCCCAAGGACATAACCATCTAGCCAGCGACCAGTTTTCAACCTGCAACCATTTAGCTTATAAGCTTCCGCGCAAGCATACGCTTGTAATAAATAAACACCTGTTTGCCGAAGGGCTAGGTGAAAACTAAAACGAGGAAAAGCGGGAAGGCGGGAAGGAGAGAAACTACACCCCGAAAATAAATATCAGGGCATTACAGTTACTTTTAAACATGGGGTTAGAGTTAGGATTTGTTCTGGGGTTGAGATTAGTGTGTAGAAAAGGGTTAAATTTAATTTCCATAGTTTTGGTTAGCAGTTTTCTTTCTTCCCTTCTTCCCGCTTCCCTCCCTTAGCGTTGCCTCAAGGGCTAGCCTGTGAGCAGATCCGACCCAATCTAAGTGCATAATACGCATATGCGTATCCGACGCTGTAATAGTGTGGACTGGTCGGTCGGATTTATGTTTCAGCTTTTATGTCTTTACAGGAATCGTTACTAAAGGCTCGGCCAAACCTTATTCGTGGACTGAGAGCTACACCATTAAACACAGCATGAACGGTATCACATGGACAGTGTATAAGGAACGGGGTAGCGAACGCCCGAAGGTAAGTCGTCGGGATAAAGCCGACAAACCTGCGGGAAATCGAGCTCTAAATCCCGGCTGTTTTCAGGTGTTTTCCGGGAACCGAAATTACTTTGCGCAAGTGCGAAATAACTTCGTAACGCCGCCGATCGTGGCTAAGTACCTCCGTATCTATCCGACACCGCAGCCGCAAAACGCAGCAGTCGTGAAGTACGGACTTAAGTTCGGTCTGCAGGGATGTTCACCGACGTGTAAGTAGTTTTTGACTGTTTTTCGAAGGGTTGCTGGTTTGAAACTTACCATCCAATCACCATTTGAACCATTTAAACCACCATATAACCATTTAAACCACTATGTTAACCATCCAATTACCACATAGCCAACCAAACCACCACCTTAAAACCAGTTAATTACCATCCAAACCAGCTAAACTACCATTTAACCATCCGATCAATATGTAAACCATTCAAACTAGCATTTAAGCCACTAAAGCCACCATTTAAATCCTCCAAATTCGCATTAGAACCATTTTAACCATCCAATCACCAATTAACCCAATTAACCATCCCTTAAATTGCAGCTTTGCCTCCTACCGTCAGGACCCCTATAACCACCACCACAAAAGCCAAAACCACAACAACCACCCCCACGACCACAACGCGACCAACCACCACCACCGAACCAGTAACAACCAGACCTCAACGACCACTTCTACCACCCCTGCTAACCAACGGTGAGTTCAACACATTACGTTTTCATCCGTAAAATCCGTATTCGGAGTGCATTTGATCGGTGTGTTTCCGATCGTGCGAACATTTTCGTCAAAATGAAAAAAATACGGACGATAACTCACGCGGCCTGCGTATACTTGAGAATAGCTGGTTCCAACTCGAGGTTATGGACGCAAAATGGCTCCAGCAACCTGCCGTGGGTATGATGTACCGGGACGTACAACCTCCGCGTTTTACAGCAGTACTAGGAACATATATTTGTATCATGTTCTACTTAAAGATTAAAATTAACAGACGTTGCTTAGAGCTAAAGAGAAACTAGCATTTCTTTACCTTACTACCATAATATAGCTACGGAAACCCGACTGTGGGTACACGAGGTAATCTGACTATTGTCCGTATAGCAACGTCCTTGCGTTTTCACAAGTCGACTACCCGTATGATAACACTCCTTGTCTTTTCTTATCCACGGGATCATGACTATTTCAGCCTATCCGAATACCATTGCAATTTGAACAGTCATTTTTACCAAGAAAATAACACTAGATTTAACGAGATTATCATTCCCCGCAGATACAACTACAGTTGCACCCACTAACGCAAGTTATCCCATCGGGCCTGATGATTCAGACGTGAGTTAATTTGCTTAGATATAGGCTAGACATATATACATACATTGTAATAACCGGTGGTGACTTATCAAAAAATTGATTCAACTCTTGTCCGCTGAGTGCCTTGCCAAGGACAGAGTAAAATAGCTAGCGGCTGGTTTCAATCCCACAATCTTTAAACTGACGAAAGTCTCACTCTGTGAAAGTTCTCTAAAAATTCGAATCTGTTACAATGAAATCTCTCAAAACCTAAACATATTTAATTGGACATTGCTTTGTATGCAAGAGAGATTAAAACTACTGTACAATGGTAGATTCTGTATAAGATTTTTACAGTAATTGATTGCTTTTTTGTTTGTTTCACCCAAAATTGGTGAACTGCTTCTTTTTATTATTTACCTAACAACAAATCGGTTAACCAGTGATTAAATGCATAGCTGTAGTTTTAGTAAATGCATCTGTTTTTAATTTTACAGCAATATTCGGTACTTAAATAAATACGTCCTTATTTGCATCTATTAAATATTTTTAATTTTATTTGCTGTAAAAACAGCATTTGTTCGACTTTAAGTAAATTGGCTATTTCCTTGCATTAATCTTTATCTTTCATTTACAGACCGAACATAATGTAGTGGGGCACAAACCTGGAAACGGCGACTTAAGCGGTAAGTCACATTATCCTTAAGTAATTTTGTGACGTCATCATTAGGTCATTTTGTGACGTCACCAATAAGTAATCTAGTAACGTCATGCGCGTTGGGAAATAGGATTTACAATCGCTATATTTCTCTATAAAAAAAAATAAATTCTAAAATTTATTTGGTTTGTATCGCGAAAAACTAGCTCTATCGCGCTCCGTTCCGCTACAGTGAGCGCAGAAATTCCGACACGCGCCGCTGCACACGTCGGATTAGAAGCTTTACGGGTTTAAAGCAAGATCATATTACCCCCGGGAACCTAAACTTAGGCAAGCAGAACCGAATCCGGCGACCGGTTTTGCTTCGGGAACTATTTTTCTTTGTTTTCATAAAAAGTTTAAATTCTTACCACCTCTGCCAGAAAATACGAACCGTTTTTGTTTTAATTTTGTAACTTTTTCTTATTTTAATACTGGATTTTGATATTAAACGCGGTTAAACCGTAAAAATAACTTGTTTTATTAAATTTATAAGCTGTACCGCCACTAAATAGAGATGATACACCTTTTTTGACAAAATGTTAAAGTTTGTTCGATTTTAGGCATCATACATTTAATTTGGAAGCTGATTAAAATACATTTGCCATTTTCCCGCCATAGTTTAAAAATTTGAAATCAGAATGCTTCATTATTCGGTAACAATTGCAGAGAAAAGCATCATCATAATCGCCATTGTTGCCGCACTGGCTGTGACGTCAATTCTGCTGGCTGCTCTTGTACTGATATTAGTGCGGAAAAGGTAAGTTGGTGTTTTCGTGTGAAAATACCGTGTGTAAAATAATTTTGAATTCAGAAACACACAATTTTGCTGTAGCTCAATTAATTTATTATATTGGTTAAAAATAACTTTATTAATTTTACACTGTTTTGATAAGCTTCACAATTTTAGTGTAATTAGATAAATTGTTCTGCATTATTTTGATAAATTTCACTGTATTTGTATTTTGTTCAATTTTACAATTTTACTGTATTCAAATACTATTACTATAAAATGTTAAAAAAAATCTTAAAAACTCTATTTTTTAGGAAAAAGGAGCCGAAAGTCGGTACAATCGTGCCTACGTCACAAATGAACGCGACTTATGCAGCTGGCATCGATAGTAAGTGACGTCATAGAAATGATGCGGTGTACTTTTATTTTTAAGGGATAGGAAGGGGGTTACCACACGGGCAATCGTCAGATAACCTCCCACGGTCCGGTTACCGGAGCTATTACAGTGTTTTGTGCATAATACTAAATATGTACCCTCAATTTAGTAAAACCCTTTAATCCACTTATATTGCTAACATAAAAAATTGTTTTCTCTTCTTAGAGATAAAAGCATTTATTATCGGCGTGTGGTGAAATTTCACTAAATATATATCTTCGGTTGCTAAATCAACTTTAAATTCCCATTATTTTGTTCGATTTCTTTCTTTTAAAACCTTTTCCATCGTCCACAGTGCCCTACCCGAGTTACAAGTACCAGAAACCCGGGAAAAAGTCCAAGAAATCCAAGAAACAGAAACAACACGAATTCGAGATCAAGAACGTCAACTACAAGGACAGCATTCCGCTGGGCGGCGCCGCCGAGCAGCCGGCCACGATGGCGAACTCTCGCGGGGGGATTACCCTGTTGCGCGAACAGCAGCAACGCCAGTCGATGTCGAGCAATGACGCGTTGCTGACGTCACTGCGTACGTCATACGCAACGAGCGAGGCGGGACCAAGCAACGGTGTCCACGCGGGGTCGCCCATGCTGATAGGAGATGGGAAAACAGGAAGCTTTACAACCGGTGGGTACCTTCGTAATATGACCACCTGGTGACCCAATGTACAGTAGTGTGGCCTAGTAGTTAATGCGACCGGTACATATACCGATTTCTATACATAAACGGTCTCAGTGAAGAGCCAGCCCATCATGGGTTCGAAACCTTTTTTGGTAAAAAATGCTTTTCCTGTATGTGGATTGTGGTTTGTTTGTGGTAACAATGGGTATTGTTATCTATAGTGTTCGGTGTTACGTGGTCCATGGTGTTAACTGTCATGGTTACACATATAATAAAGGGTAAAAAAGAAAAACTGCGCTTAAAAAAGGGGGATTTTGTAGGGTTAGTTTGGGGGATTAAAATTATCGTTTGAGTATGGTTGGGTAATCGGTACAGATCACAGTTATGGTTAGATATGGGGTTGATATTAGTGTTTGGGTGAGAGTTAGGCTTAGTTTTCCACTTCATTGCACAGTTTCCCCTTTTTCTCTACCTGAACGCTCCGCGTCAGCGTATATGGACTTGTCCTTCGTTTATTTTTAACGAAACGGTTTAAAAAAACGGATGAAAAAATCGTGTAAAACTATTCCGAAAAATCGTATGTAAAATCGTGCGAAAATCGTATGTAAAATCTTGCGAAAATTTGATTAGAAAATATTTATATTTTTCCACCTCATTTCAACTTGACTCCCCAGACGACGACGAGGACCACGAATACCAAGTCATTCCCGACAACCTCCCCACCCCGACCCCCACCAGGAGTACCAAGGCTTCGTCCAAAGCTTCGACCGGCTCGTCTATCGGGAACCACAGTCGGCAGTCCGATACCTCCCCCTGGCCCCAGATCTGGGGTAACGCGGGGGACGCCTGGGGTAAAGATGGCCCCACTTCCCCTGTTTTTGTTGATAAATCCGGAATGACGTCATTCACCCAGCATAATCGCCCCCAGCGATCGAGAGCCGGGACTTTCCCTCACCCCGTCCACTACGGGTTAGAGAATGGGTTGGATCAGACCCCAGCGCCCCCTAAAACGGCGCCACCCCATTCGACGCAATCCTTCACGGCCCCACGGTATCATAATCGCAAACGTGGGGGTAGCAAATCACCCCCGAACACGACAAACCAAGCCCCATATTACCCGCCCCAGCGTTACTCCTCTTCCTCCGGCTCCTCCTCCCACTCTCACTTCGATTCTACGTCATCGTCACGTCACAATCCCGCCAACGCCTACTACTCGTCCGTGCCCGAGTACGAGCCGAGGGACGACTCTTTCGCGACGCCTAACGGCTACCAACCGCCGGTGATGGCGCCCGAAGGTGGCGCACTGGCTTATACGGATTCGAGGTCCGACGAGTGGCCGCCAGGTGGGGACAGAGGGAGGAAGGCGTCATATAACTTCCCCAGCAGTATCCCAGTTAGCCAATCAGCGCAATTTGCTCCGTTGCCAAGCAACGGATTGATGACAAACGGCGGAGAACCAATTAACGGTAAGCGTCAAAATTCAAATTTGCCGCCATTTTCACACAAACTTACATTCTTGCTTGTAGTCAATTTTTCTACTATCTTTTTGACCGGGCTAAGTTTCGAAAATGCTGTATTACCGCTTACATATAATTAGTTGATCTTGTACTCACAGTCGGAAAAACGAAGCTATTGCAGTGTGCTAATTACGACGTAGACATTGCTACAGTTCCAAGTAAAGTGCCTTGCCCAAGGACATAGTCGACTAGCTAGCGGCTGGTTTCGATCCCACAACCTTTAAACTGGCGACCCAGTCCGTACCAAACGAGCTATACAATTGAGCACAATAGAGTTCTTGGTTCAATACGTACCGAGGTAATGACCTAACCTGAATTCGCATCCACAGGTTCCGTGCGTCGTTCCACCTCGAGATTGGAGTCGATGAAACAACGCGGCGGGGGATACGACCACTTATACCGGAACAAATGCGTCGCCAGCCCCGATGGCGGCAAGAGCGTCGTCGCGCTCACAATGAACAATTATAACCAACTTGATCTCAACACCCCTGTCTAGTCGATTACGTCATGGGTTGCGTCTTCACCTACGTCATGGGCCAACGTCATCTGCGACGATTATAGAACTGTTCTAATTTATTAAAGGCTTGCTGCCCCCGAAAGTTTCAGGCGGAATGAGTGTGACGTTACGATGACGTCATTGCAGTTACGTCATCGCACTGCCTGCAGTAGAATCTTGCCCATGCTTCAAGCCATTCATAGATATCTTAATTAGTATGATCTCTATTGCCGTCCATTCCAAGTTACCTGGCTATTCCAGAATAATTGCCATTGTCGTGTTGTTTGTTACGTCATTATGCTCTCAGTGTTGCGCGCTGCTCCTTCCTTATGACGTCACCGGTATGTTCACGTGACGCGACGTGCTGCATTGTCTTCAAATCTCTACGTCATAAAAGAAACGACTGTTTAACCATGACACGTAGGTTCTGACGTCGTCACATGGAATTGTAAGAATGATCGTCTATGACGTCATAACCACCAGTATTCGTGACAACTCATCGCAGTGACGTCATAATGAAGTTACCTTCCATTCTCTGTTGTTACCTTTTTCTTTACTTTGCAATATATTCGCGAGATGGCGCTATTATTCCATGCTTGTCAAATATAAACCTGACCTAAAAGACAAAGTTGTCGTGTGGCCGAATGGTTAGAGCGACTGATTCATGTGCCGATTTTAATAAAAAAAACGGTCTTGCTGACGAACCGAGCGTGTGCTCAAAACATAGCCAGTTAAAAACGAAATTCCAAACCTAGCCCTTTAAACAAAATTTTTGTGGCCGAATGGTTAGAGCGACTAATTTATACACCGATTTCTATTAAATAACGGTCTTGCTCACGAGATAATCATGTGCTCGCAACCCAGCCCAGTAAAAAAACGAATGACAGAGTTGTCTTGTTGCCGAATTGTCAGCGCGTCCGATATAGAAGGTGTGTCAGTTATTCCCAACCGTGAAGATCTTGGTTTCGAAACTCGCACCATGTAAGAACATTGTTCACAACGGTTCTAATCGGCCTTCGTCTGTTAGAACGGTTGTGTAGTCGAATGGTTAACGCTACCGATACGTATTCCGATTTCTACTTAAATAAACTGTCTGTGTGACGAGAAAACGGGTTCGAATTTTAGATCTGTTAACTCAGCCGTGATTATCGGTTAGCAACTTAGCTCTGATGAAATGTGCTGCTGTAAAAACGGTTGTGTGACCGAAAGGTTAACGCTATACCAATTAATAACCAATAGTTTCCACTTGAAAGACGGTTTTTAATGACCATCCTGAGTTCGAAATTTAACCCGCCAAAACGTCCTACTTTTACTAATTTTCGAAATTGGTTAATGCTCCAATAGGGTGTTCACAGAACCGAACGGTTCATTGAGTCACACTTAAAGCTCCGATTGATTGCATCAGCACACAAGTCGTGATTGCACCAGCACACAGTAGGTATTTATAAAAAAAACGCATAAACAGTCTCTATGTTGTAATAATGAAAAAAAAACCTCGTTAAAAGAAAAGCTTGCTCGGCAATGGACGGCTAGTTCAAACAGCACTATAACTGAAGCATACAGAAACGACACTGTAAAGTAGAAGTTAATTATTAAACTTTGCATTATCGTTGATTCAATTTTAGTATAAGTTCTGCCGAAGCAGGTACAATGTAATATAGTTGTCGATGGTTATAATGCGGCAATGCCAAACCACACCATGTGCTTACAAGGTACAGTACATCAAGAAACTAACATTGACAGCTAGACGAAATAACTTCTTATAGCCATAAAAGCTTTGTTTTGTGGTTGAGATAACTCGGTTAAGAAAGTTGTTGTTTTCAAATTAATATAGGTCAATTAACCCTTTACGTCGGCGTTTAGTTCAATAGGTTGTTGTTTCGAAACCAGCCGCTACGTAGGTTGCGAAGTTATGTGAGGCACTAAGTGGATATCTCTTGACCTTTGTGAAATAATGGATTCTACTAAAACTGAAGAAACATCTGAATTATATACAGTTTACTGGAATAGCTCTGGTAACCCATGTAAGTGCGAGGTAATCTGACCATTTCTCATTATTGCTTCCCGTGATTTTTATTCTAGGAAACAAGGGCTTTATTTCTTTGTTTTTGTAAGTACGCAATGATATGGCATGATATTCATGTTTATCCCCGTAAATAAGAACACGCAGGGGGCGTTAACACACGGTTAACCGTCAGATTACCTAGCGCCCACCGTCAGGTAACTGGAGCTATTGCAGTGTGTTGTGTACGATTGAGACATTCCTACAATTTGTCGAAACCCATTAATCAGCTTGATTAAGACTATTTCCGTCAAGTGCCTTGCCCAGTTTTCGAACCCATAATGGGCTTTTTATATATGAAACAGTCGCTATAACCATTCGGCCACAAAACAACTTATATCGTTAATACACAGTCAGAGAAAGGCATATTATGCATCGACATGTGGCCGGATATGACGTATCATGACACTATTTAAATAGTGTTTTTATTAATTAGTGTTGAGGTGCAAGCACATGAGGTACACTCTCGTTTAGTTGTTCGGTTTTATTTTGATTAAGCAGAGATAAGGTTAATAAAGGTGTTTAATTAGTTTTAACTACCTGATTTTCTGTGATAAGTTACCTATTTACGTAGTGTTCTAAACTTGGACAGTCAAATGAGCGTTTCAGTTTCTTGAAAATACATTAGGCTTTATGTTCACGAATCTGAATGATAGCCCTTTTTTTATTTCAAGTTACACTGAAAGATAGAGATAAACGAAATAAGTTTAAACACGATTATCACAAGAGTGAGGAAGAGGATATAAAATACATAAATTGTTATTGATCTTTCAATAATGCCATTATCGTGTCGTAGTCTACGTTTTGTAAAATATACGATTAATAAGAATATACATAAAAAGCCTTTTTATTTTCACTTTTTTACTTTTTAGTTTCACTTGATCAGTTTGAACCGAGGATGAGCTCGGCACTGAAACTTTTTCACATAAAAAGTGGAATAATTGACCACTAGCCCATTTGACCGTTCGAACAGCTTTTTCTTACTTAAGTGCAGTACTTTCACCGCAACGTTGTTTTTACAGTGAGTAGGTGTTTTAAGTTTAACTGTTGGAAAATCAATGAAATCCTCAAAACAGGTATTTCGAACTAATTATATATGTTGAACTTATATTTTTCGGTGTTAAATTTATGAGGGGTTTCCATATGAGGTTGGATAGGGGTGCGTTGTTACACGGATTTTCGTTAGTATCAACGTAATGATGATTGCTCATGTGATGACATTCCTTGCATTTTCCCATTTAGGAAAATAAAACATGAATATTCTATTCTATCATTTCATATGAACGATCGCTCCAATAACCCGAGGATGGAAGGTAATCTGTCGATTGCCCGTATGATAACGCTTCTTTACGTATTCGTCAGGTAATCATCTGCCGATTGTCTGTGTGTTAACGCTCCCTTACATATTTTCAAAGTAATCTGACGATTTCCCAAATTCTAATGCCTCCCTATACGTATTTGCGAGGTCAATACTCTTTCATACACAGTATACTGCAATAGCTCTGCAATATATTCGGTTACCCGACTATGGGCGCGAGATGATCTGACGATTACATGTATTAAGTTTGGCGTGAACTTAATTTTCTGTCAGGGGTCCAAACTTATACCTGTGTTTTCCATTTACAAGGATAAAACTTGAATGTCTTATACTACGAGTCCCCTGTCCTTGTATATATTACCATTAGGCAGTTTAAGCGATGTCAGCAATTTATTTAATTTATGTTTTAAACTTTCTTATCCCATTAAACTCCATCGTAGTTAATCTAGTTTATAGGTAATTTAACGAGTGTTTAACAAGCAACGTTGGTTAGAAGTTTATTATATGTTGGTATGTCGTAAAAAGCATTACCTTTGATGTTTGTCATATATGAACATTGGTCAATATTGAGACAGGGTTGGAATATATATATTAAATCAACCTAATACAGGGTTCGAATTTATATATTAAGTCAACGTTATACAGGTTTCGAATTTTTACATTAAACAACGTAATATAGGGTTCGAATTTTTACATTAAATCAACGTTACACAGGGTTCGAATTTATACATTAAATCCATGTCTACATGGTATACATGAAAACTGTTAAATCAACGCAATATATAGAGCTCGAAAAGGGATATTTTTTCTCCTCTTTTCACTCTTGGTAACTGACCTATTTTATTTTTATTTTTAAACGGGGCAAAGTGTAGAACTTGACGCTGACCATTCGGCCACGAAACGGTTTTATTTAATTGTAATATGTGTCATAACGACCTCTTATCATCTTTACAGAATAAAAATATGATTAAACTGTTGTAATCCATTTTACATACACCCCTAAACCATTTTCTTTACGCGGATTAACATAAATATCCTATATACATAATAGGGTAGATTTCGCCTTTAAATCAGTACTAACACCATTGTTTTTCTTGTATTTAGACGAAAAGCACATGGTTCGCCATCATACCAGGCATTCTTACACCAATATGCTGCCAATTCCCATACGGCTTTGGGATTGGAACCATCAATTCGGCAGCTGATGTTATGAAGCCATTTTATAACCAATCTCATTTTGTAAGTTTGTGTAGTATATGATATTTATAATTAATTTCTTTAAATGGAAAACCGCAAGGGGTGTTACGAATCTGGCAATTGTCAGATTATCTTTGCGCCGACAGTCGGGTTACGCCGACAGTCGGATTACTGTTGTCTATACATAAGACGCTCATTTAATTTGGTAAACTCATTAATTTA
Organism: Ciona savignyi; assembly: GCA_000149265.1. NCBI lineage: Eukaryota > Metazoa > Chordata > Ascidiacea > Phlebobranchia > Cionidae > Ciona > Ciona savignyi. Next base: position 693,074 of record CH002036.1, on the reverse strand, counting down.
CTGGGTACAGGCGCAATAACCAATAAGTGTCTAGCAGAGGACACAGCCGACTAGCAACTGTTTTATCTTTGGCCAAGGCACTTGGCAGACATCGCTAAAACTGATTCAATGGGTTTTTTCAAATTGAAGAAACGTTTCAATCATATACAATACTCTGCAATAGCTCCGATAATCCTACGATGGGATCGAGGTAATCTTGAGGTATCGAGGTAAAGACATTTACCCGTGTGTTAATGCATCTTGCTTTTTCCCATTCACGGGAAAAAAACTTGAGAATCCGATATACATCACTTAAAATATTGCAGGAAAGATACGGAGTTCCACTTGATGAGCAAGCTATTGAGACCTTGTGGGTTCTGACAGCTTCATTGTTCCCCATCGGTGGAATCTGTGGTTCGTTCTTCGTTAAACAATTTCTGCGAAGATTTGGAAGAAAATATTCGTTAATATATATCCAGGTAACACACCACCACACTGGGTATTCGTTCCCGGTGACATAACTGATTACCTTACGACCACGGTCGGGTTGGCGGAGCTATTGTAGTGTGTTATGTATGTCAGATTTTGGCTTAATTTTAGTACAACCCATTAATTCACTAGGTTTATGCAATATCTGCTAAGTGCCCTGGCCAGGACACAGCCGAATATAGCTAACATTCCAAGTTTTATAGATCAATGGATAAAGGATACCTCCACGCAATAAATGGGAAAACGCAAGGGTCGTTAACACACAGGCAATCGTCAGATGACCTTGCTCCCACCTTTTAATTATCTTAGCTATTGCAATGTGTTGTTTATAATTAAACCTTCTTTCGGTTTTATTAGAACCCATTAATCCACTGAATTCAAGCAATATCTGTTAAGTACCTTTCAACTAGCTACCAATTTTATCCTGAAAACTTTAAGACGACCCACAAACCAGTCAAACTATTTGGCCGGATAAATCAATGATACATAAACAACACATTGCAATAGCTTAGATAATTAGACTGTGGGAAGGTAATCTGACGAGAATTGATACATTTCTACTGTACAGTTCAACCCGTTCATAAACTGGGTTCAAGCGATAGCCGCAAAGTGTATTGCACAGTAGACGCGGCCATAGAAAAAAGTATAAACCTACCCACTCCAATTATCCCAGGGCTTGGTCATGATCGGATCAGTTTTGATGAGCACTGCTTATTTATCAAAATCATACGAATCGGTGATCGTTGGTAGAGCAATTATGGGGATTTATTGTTCGTTAGTCATAGGTGGGTAAGAATGTGTGCGTATAGGATAGAATATTAATGTTTATCCCCGTGAGTGGGAAAACCAAGGGTGTTAACACACAGGCAATCGTCAGATCACCTCGCGCCTACCGTCGGGATATCAGATCTATTACTGTGTGGTATGTAAGATTCACACGTCCCTTTAATTGATTATAACCCATTAAGCCGCACAGTTTAGGCAATGCCCATTCAGTGCCTTGCCCCAGAACATAACTGACTAGCTAGCGACCAGTTTCGAACCTGCAGCGGCTGAAAGGCGACGCACTTGACCAATAGACTAATCTAACGGTATAAGATTGTTTAATTATTTTCCGGTGCGTTTAACAAATAAATATATTTGATAAATTGGTATATATGTTAGTATTAAATAAATTGCTTTTATAAGATTTTACATTAGGAGTTGTTGATTTTGTTATGAAAATATTCAAATGAAATCCTCTTTAGTTTTTTACCAAAAAACTGAAAAATGTTGGAAAAACGACAGTCTCAAACACTAAAAAATTGTTTTCAATCTGTCCAAAGAAGTATCTTATTTTAATCAGTTTTTAAAAATAAATTATCAATATTATCGTGTTCACATCCACCTTGTACATTTGTTATATACTTTCACTTGTAATCTATATCGTAATGATGCTGTGAAGTGAAAATAGGTTGTAAAAAGGGAAAGTGGATTTATAGACGGCTGTTATTTATGATTGCCTTGATAACTTGTTAAATACTAATTAGTATCATTGTGGCGTATGGAGTTTACGTATCACCCTCTGTGCCTTTTTCTTTAATTCTATTTATTTGTGACGTTGTTCTCTTTTTAGTTTCCCGTTTTGTTGACGCTTTGTGATTGGTTTATTTGGTTGATTACGTGTTTTCCTTGTTTTTCCCATGTTGCCAATTTTGATGAGGGCAGTTAGAATACACGGTCGAGTAAAGAGGTTATCGAACCCTACCGAGTCGATTCGTTACATCATCATGACATCCGCACCATTACATTTGGATAATAATGTGCCGTCTTGTCGAAGTCGAATTGATTTCATTAATTTTCCCTCGTAATTTTAAAGTAATGTTAGTGCTTTATTATTAACATCTTTTAATTTTCTTTACCGAACTAAGTTTTGAACCCGTGATAGGCTTGTCACTAAGACTGTTCTGAGGTGGAAAATGGTATATGGATCGGTCGCGTTACCTTTTGCACTATACACAACCCACAGAACTAACCATAACTCCAGTCTTAACACTAATTCCAATGCCAAAATCTTTATAAAAATATGTCGTTTTCCCTCCTTCCCTACTTGCCTCTACCATTTTTTAGTTTTACCCTTAACTGGCCACATTAATCAAGAATAACGACGGGTTGTCTTGGTGGGTTAGTGTATCGCCTTTCAGCCGAACGGTTGTAGTTTCGAAGCAGGTCGGTGGCTAGTTGGTTGTGGCCTTGAGCAAGGTACTTACCAGACTTTGCCTTAACCCGGTGAATCAATTTATAGTTTAAACGAATTAAAGGAACGTTTTAGTCACACACAACACACTTCAATATCTCCTGTAACCCCACGGAGAGCGCGAGGTTGTCTGACGATTACCCGTGTGTTAACGCCCATAGCGTTTCCCCATTCACAAGAAAAAAGAATTACATATCCTTAAACTGACTGAATTGCAGGAATCGGACCACTCTACGTATCAGAAATCGTTCCCGCCCATTTGCGAGCACCAATAGGAAGCCTGTTCTCCGTTTCAATTGGGCTTGGAATTCTATTCGGGAACATTCTTGGCTTTCAGCAGGTTTTATGTTGCGGTTGAGTTTGCCCCTTCTATCTTTGTTTTTATTATGAAATAGAAGTATAATAGGTTATAAGATAATTATAGTTTATTATTTTAGTCCAGAAAAATTAGTTTCCACGATAAAAACACAAGCAGGACTTTTGATAAAATTAAAAAAAGGGAAAAAAGCGGTAAAATAACAGTAGTTATTTCTGTGAATTGCAATAAAACATTATTAGTACACTAGCCCTAATTCCATTAAATCAGTGGATACTAAAGGGAAGAAAACTGATGACTGTAAAGAAGACTTATAAATTTGATGTGCTAAGATATAATTTGTAATTCTACCAGTTATTTCAATAATCCGACAATTTTCTGTTGCAGAATGAAAGAAGGGATCAACAACTATACTAAATGACAGTTATTCAAAGCACAACTATACTAAATGACAGTTACTTAAGCACAAAAATCTTAAATGACAGTTATTTAAACACAACTATACCAAATGGCAGTTACTTAAAGCATACCAATACTAAATGACAGTTATTCAAAGCACAACTATATTAAATGACAGTTACTTAAAGCACAACTATATTAAATGGCATTTACTTAAGCCAAACTACACTAAATGGCAGTTACTTATAAACAACTTTACTTGATAAATTGGCTTCTGATCAAAATACCACCTTCCACAGATACTTGGCACTCCAACAGGCTGGCCGTTCCTACTTGCTTCGAATGTGGTGCCAAGTTTAATATTTCTCAGTTACTCATGGAGGATGCCGCAAAGTCCAAGGTTAGGGCATTTTACATGAATTTTTTTTGATTTAGTTTGGTTGAAGCGGGGTTCTCGGTAACCTGCAGTCTCCAGCTCTTAACGTAATGTATAAAATGCTTGAATTAAATTAGGCAGCATAAAAACACAACTACCCCAAAACATAGTTGAAACAACATTCCCAAAACAACATTCGAATAAAATTAAATAGGCGGTAAAGTCGTTTTTGGCGGGAAAGGATAACGTCATAACGATAAAGGCGACTTGTAATTATTGTCAAGAATTGATTACTAGGTCATCAGAGCTGGTTGTTGGAGATTTCCATTCTAGAATTTCCCAATTCGATTTTATTTCGATAAAAAGTTAAAATTGATATTCTCACATCACAGGGCGCTTTATTTTGATTTCAAGCAGCCCGACAAAGCGCGCAAAGTCCTTCAAAAACTCATCGGGAATGATGACGTCACCGAACAAATGGAAGTAATGAGAAATGAAGCCCAATCTATGGCAAAACAGAAGATTATGTCCGTCAAAGAGGTGGGCTGATTTTTAACTCTGGTTTTCCATTTTGTTATGATCGGATTCATCATGTAAAAATCGGTATAAGAAGCTTACCCCGATGACCAACAAATCATACCAATTATAAAATAAAAGAAGGGGTAAAATTGTGTAGATGTAAATTTGTGCGGTGGCACGGCAACCCTGTATAAATATGTGGACTAAAATTTGTATAGCGTTTACCTTGGGGTTGGTTGCATGTTACCCTGTATAAAAATGTGGCTAAAACGCACGACCCCGTATCGTCGTAATATATCTTCTGCCATTCTTCCATTCTTGGAGTTAAAGTGAGCAGTGCACTTAAAGTAAGAATACCATATCCAACTAAATTTAAACAACCCAGGTGCTGACAAGCCGCAGGGTTAGATGGCAGCTGATATCTTGCATTGTTCTTGCCATGGCGTTTCAGTTCACGGGGATCAACGGTATCTTCTTCTATCTCAACACCATTCTAGCTGTGGCCGGGATTCCGTACGAGATCATGGATTACGTCACGATAGGATTCGTGGCTATGGAAATGTTCGGGGCGTTATCAGGGGTAAGGACGGCACAAATATAACATGAATATCCTATCCTATCTCGCCGTCCAGTCTGGTGGTTTAGTGTGACGCCTTTCAGTCGACAGGTTTAACGTTCGAAACTGGTCGCTAGCTAGTCGGTTGTGTCCTTGGGCAAGGCACTTAACGGACATTTCCTGAACCTAGCGAATTGGTGGGTTATACAAAATTAAAGGAAACCTGAATCGTTCCCACAAACTGCAATAGCGTAACCCGACGTTGGGCGCGAGGTAATCTGACGATTGCCCGTGTGTTAACCCCCTTGGTTTTCCCATTCACGGATAATCATGAATATCATATCCCTATTACGCTGATTCATACAACCAAATATGGGTCCTTGTTTTAGCTTCTTTCGAACAAGCTTGGCAGGAAAACAATGTTAATATTCGGCAACGTTGTCGCCATCACTTCGATGATAATATACACCGTTGCAACTGCACTGCAACCTTCGGCCAATTGGCTGTCTTACGTCAGTGTGGTCGGTGGTGTAGGTAAGTGGGGATTTATTCTATAGGTTAAAAAATAAAAGGGATTTTATGCAAAATGAGTAAATAATCCTCTGTATATACGATATTAGTGGGGTTAGTGATTAGTTAGCATTGGGTTAGGAATTCGTATAAATTTTCGTACCAAATTGTCCTTCATTTGGCGCGAATTTTCGCAAAAGCTGAGGCTGAAAACCTTGTACACGAAGTCGTGCGCTGGGTGCATGGGCTCGTCACTTAGCATCAGACATCAACTAAACCCAGCGGACCTAAGGGTACTACCAAATTAAAGGAAATATCTAAATCGTACACAACTCACTGCACTAGCTCCGATACACCGACGGTGAACGCGTGAATCTGCCGATTTTCCGTGTGTTAAAGCCCCTAGCATTTTCCAATTTACGAAGATAAGCATGAATATACTATCCTATACACGTCAATAGCTCTTTAAACCCGAAAATGGACGCAAGATAATCGAACGATTTTCCTCGTGTAACTCCATATAATAACACACACGAGTATTACATCCCAACCCACATATCCAGGCATCATATTCGGTTTCTCCATCGGCCCTGGACCCATCACTCTCGTCATACTTCCTGAGATGCTGGACCAGTCAGCACGACCAACTGTTATGATGACGTCAGGGCTAACTTTGTGGGTGGGGTTCACGATCGTCAGCGTTACTACACCGTACTTGTTTGTAAGTTTATTTGGATTTTTTCAGCAGGCCCAGTTTTAACCCATTACATCGTATCTGTTTGTAATATTTTTGTTTTTTTTCAACCGAGCCAAATTTCACACCATGATTGGCTCGTCACCAGGTCCGTTTTTGTATAGAAGTCGGTGTATTTATCGGCCGCGTTATAATTATTTGGCCGGACGATCGTACATATATCCAAAATCGTACAGTAATTCGGCCACACGATCGTATAGTAACACTGTGCATCCTCAATTTTTGTGATTGATATGGGAATGGAACGTTTTTTGGATAAGAGACTAAAATTATAACAGGACAAATTTGTTCAAAATTATGTGCTTGCTTCGATTTTTACCTTGACCAGAAGAAACTTCTCCAGTCATACAGCTTCACGGCAGCGTCCGTAATATTTTATTAAATCGTTTTCAATTGTCCCATGACGAGCAATAACGACTGTCGTTTTATTTCTTTCTTACTTTGCTTTTATTATATTTTAAGTGTCTTCCTTTTATTGTTTTTTAAAACTAACTTCACTTATATTTTTTTAAAGATGCGTAAATTTAATGTTGGACCGATTACGTCCGTCACCATGCGTTTATCTCCGTAACCATATGTTGCTATCCGATTACGTCCGTAACCATGCGTTTTACCTCATGTATGTTTCAGGATTATCTTAAGTTTGCTGCATTTCTCCCGTTCGCCGCCATTTTGGCATTCTCGGTTTTCTACATTTGGTTTGTGGTCCCTGAAACGAAGGGAAAGTCCGTTCTCGCGATTCAGATGCATTTCGCGAAGTGGAACAAAGTCCCAATCGCTTCAATTATGAACGGACAAGAAAATATTGGTGATAGTGACGTCACAAAGAGCACCAGTTTCGTCACAAACGGAAGACATCCCGCAGTCTCGAACCCAAGTTTCTTGAATGATTTTGATGGTGACACTTTGACAAAATTATAATGCAAACGCCATTTTACTGTTGGTTAAATATCATTTTTATCGGTGCATGATTACCAACCCTGAACCACTGCGGTTGGTGTCTATGTCCTATTTTCATGAGTTCGTTCTAATATTTACACCCTCAGTATACGTTGTTCAAAAAGAACACCGTTTTAAGACTGTCATTATTTCTGACGAACTGTTATTACTTTACTTTCCTTAAGACTATAATCTCTAATAGTTCATTTTAAGATTTCAAATAGAAACAATACAACCTTTTTGTATTTTTAAGGAATCGCAAAATAGTATGCGATTTCATAGCATTTAATAGTAAAGTTTCGTTTTTTATTACGAAGTATAAATTTAGCCCAACAAATTTCCCATTACTGTTATTTCGTGTGGTTTCAAAGTCCGCGACCTTTTTTTATTAAACTTGATTTCGAAACCGTGATATTCTAGTTACTAAGATTATTTTTGTACCAATTCGTTGTGTGAATCGCTCGCATTTAACCATTCGGCCACACAACTATTGCAACCATGTCATTTTTCGTTACATTAATTTTACCATGATCATGCACTTTTTCCTAAAAAGTTCCGATTTTCATAACGTGCTATCACGCTGTGTTTTTCCTTTCAATTTCTCACGCTTTTATGTAATTTACTGTAACCGATCTGTGCTTTTCTTAATTTTATTTCATTTTATTTGTAATCTTGGTACAAATTGAGAAAAACGATTACCTTATAAAAATGATGTTTTTTTCTGTTCTAAGATAGGATGTAGTATTGAATGGAAATACGCAAAGGCGCTACCACATCGTCAGATCACCTCGCGCCCAGCACCGTCGGGTTAACGGGGCTACTGCAGTGTTTGTATATCGTTTAGACTGTACTTCAATTTAGTAGAACCCATCGTTACACTGGTTTCACGCAATGTCCGCTAATTGCCTTGCCAAAGGAAACAACCGTCCAGCTGACCACCATAGTTTCGAAGCGGCAACCTTTCGGCTGAAAGACAAAGCACTATAACCACCAAGCTAATCGGCCCTATGACCCTGTGTAGCCTACGACATGCGAGTAAATAACGATGCAGCTGAGTTATTGCTTGTTTGCGGTAATGAAGAAATTACCAAGATTACAACACGAAAAGTGTATAAACGTTACTAACACCCGGAGAAAAAGAAAAAAATAAGAAACTACACGTCTCAGTTTAACACAGCAATAAATTAAAAGCCCATGATTCGTTACAATTAGCCCGTTTCCCAATGAGTTGAAGCAGAGCAAGACCCGAACCCGTAAAGCTGAGTAGTTTATTTTCACCAACCGGAACAGAATCCAAATCACCTAGTGTAAATTGTAGTGACCGCTAGCTGGTCGTTTGTGTCCTTGGGCAAGGAACTCAGCGGACATTGTCTTAACCCAGTGGATATATGGGTTATACTGAATTAAAGGAACATCTAAATCATACGCTACATACTGCAATAGCTCCGGTAATCCGACGATGGTTTACAGGGATAAACATGAACGAAATATCCTTTCCTAAAACAAGTAGGGCGGATTTGGTAACAATTAAAAGGTTGTACCGGGTGTAAACTACGATGTAAATAGTTGTTTAACTAAAAGTGAGTATACATATAAAAAATGTCAATCAAACAACTATTGACTCAATCAGCCCAGAGATTCACCACAACATACTAAAATGTGGATACGATCTGTAAATCAACATTTGTGGATACAAAATAAGATTAACTGTTGGGTTATCGGAGCTATATTGCAGGAGGGAAACTGCACACTAAAATGAAAATTAGTTTCAAAGATGGGGTTGGGGTTAGGGTGAGTTCTAGGGTTGAGATTAGTGTTTAGGGCAGGGTTTAAATTCCATAATTTTAGTGGGCAGTTTCCCTCTATCCCCCCTTTTAGTTTTGCCCCCAGTTTCGACTTTCGACCAAAAACCCTTCGGCCTTGGATGCCTCTAAATACTACAGGACCGCTTGGATTGCTATGAAAAGTAATTCTAACCCTGTCCCAAACACTAATCTCAACCCCAGAACTAACTTTAAACCCAACCCTAACATTATTATCATGGCTTTTGTAATTACGAACTATGGTAAGCGATCCAAGCGATTTAAGCGCTCCATGCGGTCCAAGCGGTCCTGTAGTATATGGAGGTACCGTTCGGCCTTCGGTTGCTATTCACCAAGATACTCGCCCCTACACTCACAATTTTAAATTTATATTTTTTAAAATAGTAAGTGGTCACCAGCAGGTCGGTTGTTTTTTAGCCAAGGTACTTTGCGCACATCACTTTAAGCTACTAGGTTAATGGAATGGGTTTTAGTAAAATCATACTAAAATGTAATGCGATTATGGGTGTGAGGTAGTCTGCTGTTACCCAAGTTGAAACTACCCAGCGTGTATTTGCGAAGTAATCTGGCAATTGTTCGTTGCTCTGTAATAAAGTCCCCCTCATTTTCCTTTTTTTAGCTGTAAACTATTCTAATCCATCCTACTGATACTAAATAATCCCATCATAGAATTAAAAATAGGAATAAACAGAAGCTAAAAAAGGAACAGAATGGAGTCTGGGGATGATAATGATATCTTTGAAGAGGAAGGAGTTGACATTCCGGAACCGGAAAAGAAGACGACCCTTAGATCCGAGCCTAAGTCCGAAAGTGGAACCTTACTCAACCACCTTAACATCACTGTTAGCGATCCAGAGAAAAGGACCAAACCGAGCGGGATTAAAATGCAGGAGACATTTGTGGTTTATCTCATCGAAACGACGCCAAGAGTTGCTGAATCATCAGTCGAAAAGGAAGTTACATCACTGTGGCGACGATACAGCGAATTTGAGTTGTTGCGGAATTATTTAGTTGTGATTTACTCTGCCGTGATCGTGCCCCCTTTGCCTGAGAAGCGAGCGAATTTCATTTGGAACAAGATCGCGTCGTCTGATACTTTTGACGTCGAGTTCCTGGAGCGGAGAAGGTCTGGGTTGGAGTCCTTCTTGCACCGAATAGCCGGACATCGGAAACTCGGCCGGGATAAAATCGTGAAGAACTTCCTGATAAAAGAGGAGGGATGGAGGGATGAACTTATGGCGACTGGGTACCAAGCAAAATCCGATTCCTGGCTCAAGAAAATGAATGCGTCTCTTAGAATTCGAGCACCAGTTCTGAGGTACTTTCTAGGCATAAATGTGGTGTTTTTAATTTAAAAACCTCAAAATGACAAAAGTCGTAAAGGATATGCAGATTAATAAATTTTATTGTAACGATTAGGGGTGTATCTAAATACCCAGTGTGGGCAGTGTGGGCACAAACTTTAACTCTAACCCTAACTCCACTGCCCATACTGCCCACACTGGCCATATAGAGGTACCGACGATTAGCATACTTATTGTAAAGAATTATTGGGTGAGGTCACTACTAATTTTTGTGCCTAATTTAGGGCTGTGCAAATTCATAAAAATCTTAACGGTTAACCGATCCAAAAATAAATCGGTTAACCGGTTAACCGAATAAATCGGCATTTTTTCCTACTCGATGTAACGATGCAAGCCGACCTCACGGCGTTATAAAAACAACCTGCTTATAGCGTGTATTGTTATCTTGCGCTGCCGCAAGGCCGGTGTCTTCACAAGATAAGGCCACTTTCCGTCATCTTACGTTTATCTTATATTCTTATCTTACGTCGCACTAGTCAAAACATCGGGTGCCCGCACGAACTGGCCGCTTAATTCGACAAAATATTAAGTCTATTATGGGAACTAAAGTTTTACAATTAGAAGTTGCCTATTGTTCTACTTTACTTTTTTCAATTAATACACGTGGCCATAACATTGTATACTAGGGCTGTGCAAGAACCTAGATTCTTATAAAGGTTAACCGATCAAAGAAAAGAACATAGGAAAAACGCTCGCGGGAGTGCGTCAGAGATCCTGTATTGAATCTAGGTCAACGTAACCCTAGGTCAAACCGCCGATCAAAGCAATAAACCCAGCGACAAACCTTAGAAAAGGGGCGCTGCGGTTAGCAACGCCAAGACCTACAAAATCATACCAAGTCGATACGATCTCGAGGCCTCGACCGTTACTCGTACCATCACTTAGGCCTACTGCAAATCAACTGCGTGGTCTTTAAAAAAGAACAATCACCATATAAATTATTTTGTTATCATGCGCTGTTGTAGGCTGAAAACGAACACAGTCGGTTAACCATTTATTGACTTCATTGACAGTTAACTGACGTCCACGTTAACTTCGCACATTCCTACTTACTCAACGTAATTCTTACGTCCGTAATTTCGTAATTACGCCGAGTTCTAATCGGTTAACCATTTACCGATTTTATTAACCGTTAACCAATGCACAGGCCTAGCCTAATTGCATTACTTAATTGCAACCAGTTTAAAAAAAGTCAGAAATTAGCAGAAATAGCAACAATGCTTACAAGTCAACTTACAATTAACATAAGTATCTTATCTGACATACACAAAAATCTTAGGAACCTTTTTTATATCCATTAATACCAAACTTATATAAAAATGAAGAATGTCTGTGTTGTGTGTAAAATAAACACAAGTATCCTATCCCAGATACACAAACATTAATTTTTTTATATTTATTAATGCTAAACTTCTACTTTTATTCAGGTATGAACAGCTGAAATGTTATGCCAATAGCCTCCAGACAAACGCTACTGCTCTTTTGAAAGTCCGTGCCAAACTGGCAGAGCGTGTGTATGGAATGTACAAAGTGCACAGCAACTACAGCCGTATTTTCAAGGAATGGGCTTTGGTGGAAAATTCACCTTTAAAGGAAGCACTGCAAAAATCCAGCATAGATATAGAAAGTTACGGTAACTCCATTGACAATCTAATTGAAGAGGAAGACCAAATAGCAGAGCAGTTGAAAGAATATCTTTATTTTGCAGATTCGCTTAAGGTTTGTTCTCAGTTTGTACACTGGTTTGTTTTATTTATATATTGTGTCCAAAAAATGAAATTTGTTCAAATTTAGCATGAAATATACGGTATTGATAATGCTTGGTATGATTTACATAATATGTTAATATAGTACTGGGTATTATCTATTATGTACTGTGTTAGGTTTGAGTTTGACTACAGAGGATAAGACACTCTGTGTAACCCCAGAGATAAATCCTCACTACTTGAGTTGAACTCTATGATATGTGTGAAATATACGCTTAATCTCTTAACTCCCTGGAATTTGTTTGAATGCCAAATACCAACATGAAAAAAACAATTTAGAAAAATATGCGGATGTGGCTGTCAAGGCCAAATTAAAAACTGTTGTTAAAAGATATTGTGGCAAAATTTGCCTGAATATGTTTTAAGAAATTTTCCAAAGTACCTGTTAATTAGCAATTTGGTAGTAATAAATAATGTCTGTTTTAATTTTAAAGTTTTAAGTCATAATTTTGAAGTGATTTAAAGTATAGTTGACACTTGGGGTACCTGTACCAGGGGGTGCAATGTATAAGGCAAGGGTGTAGCTTGCACCTATTACTTGTCTATGTTTACCACATAATAAGATGGCTTCTTTCAGACAATCTGTCAAAAGCACGAAGCCCTGCAATACGATGTGGAGTGGTATGAAAACCAACTTATAACCGCGATTGCCGAGAAGAAACAGATCCTCTCCGGCCCTCCGAAAGCATTTTCCTTCAGCGGGTTCAAAGCGAGATTACTGGGAGCTGATGCTGCAGATGTAGCAGAGACTAGGCTTGAAGTCCTGGAGAAGAATATGTCCGAATTGGAGAAGGAGCTCGAAAATCGGCGCGAGATCGCGAGGAATTTTCTCGAGGAAGCGGACGCTGAAGTTGAGTTGTTCAAATCGCGAAAATTAGTCGACCTACGCGAGATTTTTCTCAGCTACGCAGTTCTTCAGATTAAGTTGAATAAGGAAGGGGTGGCGTACTGGGCCAAATTTAAAGCTCCATTTGCGGAGATATTGCACAGCACATCGTAAATTAGCGGACTGATTTTATGGTGAAATGTTTAGTGTCACATTGATTACAGTATGATTTGTGGATAATTAGGGTGATTTCACCAAAGAGCAACATAATAAACAATAAGATCAACTATTTATAATTGTTTTGTGATTACTAATATGCACATTCTTGGATTATAAAACTCGATTGCATATACCTGATTATATAACACGAATATATGAATAGTAGTCGATAAAAAAAAACACATATAAAACTAGTTAACCATTTTTTAGCAATTGTTAAAAATTTGGTACACCAAAATCTCTAAAAATATACATTGCTTCAGTTGGACATTGCTATATATTTATTGACATTGTTATGTATTTTTTTTGTTCACCCTATTTAGCTATAAATTATTCTTCTTCAATAAGAAGAAAGTTAGTCCACATTTGTGGTGTAAGTTTGGGTGAAGTGTAAACCTTACTTCTTTTCAACCATTTTAAATTTTGACAAAATTAGCAACTTTACTCAGATAATCTATACTTTTGATGCCACAAATTCACCATTCTGCCATTAAAATCTTCAAAAGCTGTGCAATGGGTAAAAAGTGAGGTGACAAGTATAGTTTATTTTTTATGATGTTACCCCATTTTTTGATTCAGGGGTGAAAGTCCACCCCTGCAACCATGAAAATTGGCACATATGATTATATATATATTATATTTATGTAGAGTGGATTGATTTTTCCTATAATACTATTCCTGTGTAAACCATTCTATCTATTTGTTTAAAATGTGATTGGTTTCAATATTGTAAAACTTGCTGTTGTTCATTTCTGTGAAAATATTTATTTTCTTAACTTCAAACATAATATTATTACTGCAATGGCTTTAAATATTTTCTTTTTTAATCATAGATTCTATTTGATTTGTATTATTTTAATATGTTAGTGTAAAACTTGTTAAATAATTGTGGCCAAATTTATACATTACATACATAGTAGATATTACATGTGTATTTCGAAACCCAGGATTAATCCATTTCCAATAGCTGTAATATCTTCAGAGATAAAAATAACTTGGCAATTTATGCCACCCGTGCAATTTATACGTAATTATAAGACGTTGCCGCCATCGTTTTGCTTTCAATTTTCTGCAAGTGATATAGCCATTATGCTTAGTATGTCAAAGTATCAATAAATGTGGACTATCAGCACAGGCAGAACAGCGTTATATCTGACTATTTCCGCCAGCGGAAAATGTCATTAGGTTAAAGTACTTTTATTCGCATCAACCACGTAACACCACAGCGGTATAAAAACAAAAAACGATGCGATAAAATTCGTCAGCACTTCAAGTGCGGTAACTTCCCCAAAATGTGAATATAAAGCATGAAGCATCCTAAAATCTAAATGTGATGCGTTTTCCGAATTCGAGCGATCGCTAAAAGATCATGCGTCGATTAGACATTCTACTTGAGAAAACTAAGTGTGTTTTTACTTTATTTAGCACTTCCATTAAAGAATTCGACCAACACGGTCGAGTGTCGTGGCCGAAATGTTAATTTAACCGGTTTCTAAACCGACTAAAACGGTTTTGGGAAGAGTCCATTATTCGTTTGAAATAGCTCGGTAAAATTGGTCGGGTAGCCTGTTGTCTGGTGCAAAATCCTATTCTCTGGTGGCGTGTGAACGTTGTGCTTACTCTTTAATTAAAGTGGGACTACTTTACTGTGCACGGCGGTATATGTGTTTAATATATGTGAATGTGAAAATGCAAGCAGCGTTCTCACACGGGCAATCGTCAGATTACTTACGCCGATCATATGGTTATCGGAGCTATTGCAATGTGTTGTGTATGATTAAGACATTCTTTCAATTTAGTAGAACCTATTCATCCGCTCTGGTAATAATTATATTTTGTCCAACCGATTAGTCTGGTGTTTATTGCGTCGCCTTTCAGCTAAAGGGTTGCGATTACGAAAGTGGTCGCTAGCTGGTCGGTTGTGTCCTTGGGCAAGGCACTAAACGGGACATTGCATAAACTCAGCAGATTAATGTTTCTACTAAATTAAAGTATCGTGTACATCATACACAACACATCGCAATAGATCCGGTAACCCGACGGTGTCCGCGAGGTAGTCTGACCATAGAGTACTAATATATATATTAGTACTCTATGGTCTGACGATGGCCCGTACTATTCTATAAATATCCTATAACGCATGACTTAAAACACTCAACCATGACTACTCATTAGCTCTAGTCTACTTTAACAAAGAACATATCGACCATTTTTGGTCTAAAGGATTGTTATGTATATAGATTTAAGTAATATAAAATTATAACAAGAATAATAATCGTCTTAGGTTGCAAATTTGTCTACATTCGTGTTACCAGAAGTGTCGCCGAAAGGGTTGTATTTAGTGTCCCTTAATCGTGTTCTCTATTAAGGAACACTAGTTGTATTTAGAGACATAGCTACAGTTTTTTTAAACCCTTTAAATCAACTGGCTTTTTAAAGTCAACTTTAAGTCAGTTGGATTAAAGTGCCATGCCAAGGCCACAATCAATAAATGACTAGTTTCTCGCCGGTTTTGATCACATTTTCACTGGTGTATCGGCGCGCTATAATATCGGATGACCCGTTTACTACTAGCGGTGGACGCTATTTGATTGTGTATTTGTATTTGAGCTGTGTCAGATGATTGTGTATTTAAGCCGTATCACATAAAAATGCAAGAGTCAATTTAGCGTTAAAATGAAAGTTTTGAAAGTTTCCTACGGCGAATGGGTTTCAAAGAGATTTATGACGTCACTATTCAATTTTCAGGTCGCATCTGTTCTAAGGGTAATTTTAATACCCAACTTTTAATTTTGTACCATGGGTTTTTATGTGGCTAAATAAGTAACTCTTAAGTGAAATTCTTGATTTAATACAAGAAAAGGGTTCATTTTACAATTGTTGGGTACACATTGTTGTCATTTATCAGGAAAACTAGTTTTTTAGGTATTGATAACCGTTTAATTTAGCCTGTATGAAGGCGTGACTGTGTTTTTGTTTAAACCATGTCCAATGATTCAAATAGAAAGACTTTGATGCACCCCCCACCGACATTCGGCAGTTTTAAGCCGCCATCATTACCTGATTCAAATAACTCGGCTGGTGTGAAGAAAAATCGATTTTCAAAATTTACAGACGAGCCAGCTTCAAGTAGCCCACCATTAAACGGAAATGGGGGTTATTCTGAAAAACCGAGAGTGTCGAAATTTTCGAGCCATCCACCAGCCCCATCGCCGCCTGCGAAGCTGGATCCAGCTGCAGCCGCAGCGGCTGCTGCTGCTCGGATTAACGCCAGTCTTCGTGCAAAAGGCAAGCTGTCAGACGAAACCCAACAAAAACCCGTCATTGGAATTACAACATCCAACCCGGCTCTTTCTGCCATTCAAGTCTCTCAAATTAAGAAGATTTTTGACCTTTACGTTGCAAAAGTCGACATAAACAATCTTCCGATTTCAACCCGGACTTACATGACCCAAGTCCATGCACAGGAGATTGTAAATAAACAAACCGGCGCAGCCGTATCAACTAAAGGTCAATATCTACTACCGGAGGAAAAACACGCCATTGAAGGAATTGAAAAGCAACTTCATTTATACATTCAATCCCCGTCGGAGGAAAAGGTCCAAAACGCTGTCGATAAAATAAAAGACATGATCGCGAAGCATGTACCGAAACCAAACCTCAGTGCAGCAGCGAGCACAGTCAAGATTCCGCTTTTGCCAAATCCGATTCCAAAACCCCCGCAAACCCCCCAACCAAGTTTACCGAGCGGGAATTATGTTCATGACAAGATTTTCGTCGGAATGGATTATGTTCCTCCAGACTTTGATCTAAAAACGAAACTTATCGGAGCGAATTATACGAATTTTAACTTTGTAGCGAATGCAACTGGGGCAAAGGTTATTCTAAGGGGTCGAGGGTCTGGATTTGTTGAACCCACTTCGGGTCGTGAAGCGTTTGAATCCATGTACGTGTTTATCAGCCACCCTAATATGGCTGGTGTCGAATCTGCCAAGCAACTGGTGAATAATCTAATTCAGCATGTACGTACCGAGTATAATAATCACACCCGTAAATCGCAACCAGGGTTTTCGAACCCCCAGGCAAGTTACCCTGCGACCAACCCCCCCTACTGCCCCAATCAAGGCAACTACCAAAACCCTGCTCAATTCCAATCATACCCAATGACTTCTATACCCCCAATGCCTTATATGGGTTACCAACCTAACCCAACGAACCCATATATGCCTCAAACAGCTGTTCCCCCCAACCAAATCCAACCGATAAACCCTATACCTTTTACCCCACCAAATCAGCCCCCATACGACCCCCCTCAGAACCAAGTAACCCCAACGAGTGATATAATGCCCCCACCCCCTGTTCCCTTAACCCCATCGGAACCTACCCCAAAACTACCAGCAGCAAAAAAGCGTCGTTTTAAAGAAGAACAGCCGGACGATTCAAACTTGTTAGGTTACAAACAATTCACGAAAGAAGTCGACACGAAACGAACAAAACCTGCCTTTTCAGAGAAAACTCAAGTGAAAGTGAAACCGGACCAGATTCAAAACGAACCGGAGACAAAAAATCCCTCGTTGCCTTTTTGGATGTCGTACGATTGATTAATCCTGCATTTCATGAACAGTTTAGCGTGATTTTTGAGCCAGTTTAAGAAATGTGTAGAAAATACAGTTGTGTTAGAATTTTTGCAAAGATTTCTTCTAAGAATTTTTTCTAAATTTTCATTAAATGTATGATTAGAAAATCTTCATGCTTTTTTCTGAAATACATTCATCAAATTCAGTTTTATGTTGCTAATTATCCTGTAATTTTCCGATTGGTCAACTTCACTGACAATGTAAACTATAAAGTTTGTATTTTTAAGTGCTTCTAAGTGCCATTTTCTCCCTATGGAATTCCTATGCACATAGTCGATAGGGTGATATTTGTGGATATAGGACACCCCACTGCAAAGAGCTTTAAATAGGGGTCATCGCTGCGAACAGGGGTTGACGGTTGTCATGGCTAGCCCTGCAATGGAGAGAAACCCCTGTTTTATCGAGGAAATCGACAACACAGAAATGGAGCTGAGAGATGTAAGTTTAAGTGGTTTTTGATATTTTAAATGTGGCCATTTGTAACCTCCGTAGCCATTAATACCAAAAACTTATATTTAAGAAAAATTAACACCGATATCAGCAAATAATATATGTTTGATCATATAACTCTTTAAAAGTTAAATTTAATAGATATATTTTTTAATTATTTTTAAATTCTGATAGAGTTTTTGAGTTTTTCCATTCCAAAATTACAATTTCCCATTGATTTTTTCCAATTTTTGTTCCTTTTTTTCCAATTTAAATCTTCAACCTTTTAACCCCAGGTTGTCGGAAAGGGGTCATTCGGGGTGGTGTACATGGCAATATGGCGCACGATCCGCGTTGCTGTGAAAATGATCGAATCAGAGTCGGAACGGATCGCTTTCATGACAGAATTTCGTCAGTTGTCCAGGGTTTGTCACCCGAATATCATCCGATTGTACGGGGCGTGCAGGAACCCTGTGTCTCTTGTGATGGAGTTCGCCGAATGTGGCTCCTTGTATAACTGTGAGTAGGATAGGATGATATGATATTCATGTTTATCTTCAACAATGGGAGAAGGGGCGATAACCTGTCGGTTGTCGCTATATAATCTGAATTATTTCAAGGATAATCTTAGGATTACATAGCTGTCTGGTTATAAGAGCTTTTGCAGTGTTTTGTTTATGATTGAGATCCTATGGTTTAGGAACCATTAATCTACTTAAGTTAATATGCAATAATGGCAAATAACAAGTTTGTCACAATTGTGCGGAATCAATTTAAGAATCAAGCCTACTGACAGCTTGTTATCACTTGCTTAATGCAGTCAAGAGTTAACTAATTAAAATTACAGACTTATAATTTATAGGATACTCTTGTTTATTCATGTGTGTGAGAAAATGTGTGGGTGCGCATGATTATGTAGGCAATCATCATCAGACATAGTGATTTATAGCTAGTGCACTGCGTTCATATGTTGTTTGTGTTTTTAACGAATAATTCATTGGTTCAGATATGTCCGCATTTTGAACTTTTGCAGTGTGTTAAGTATGGTAGAGATGTAATTCATTTTTTGTAAAACCCATTTATTTTACAAGCTTTAGGTTATGTCTGCTAAGTACCTTGGCCAAAGGTTAAAATATTTTAAATCAAGAATGATATTATCTTTAAAAAATTCAAGTAAACAAGAATTTAAAAAAAAACAGGAAATTCAAATCTAAGAAATTTAAATAAACATGAAAACAACTTCTATAAATATATGTCTTTATTTAAAAAATATCTTTACCTCTTCAGTACTTCATGGGCCGGGCAACCAACCACACTACTCATCAGGCCACGCTATGAGCTGGTGTCTACAATGCGCTAATGGTGTGCAGTATCTGCATAACATGAAACCCAAGTCACTTATACATCGGGATCTGAAACCACCGAAGTGAGTTTCGTTGAATGCATAGTTCGGCTTTTAGAGCTTGTGCACTCCCTAGGTAGCTTTTGTTTGTACCTCTAAATACCCAGTGTGGGCAGTGTGTATGCAGTGTGTATGCAGTGTGTATGCAGTGTATAGGCAGTGTGTACGTAGTGTGTACGCAGTGTGTATGCAGTGTCGGAAGTGTGCCAGAGTTAGGGTAACGGTTTTAAGTGTGTCCACACTGCCTACACACTTCCCATACTTAGGTAATTAAAGTCACCCGCTCTTTTAGAGCCAAAAGTCTGTAAAAAATTACTTAAGTGTAGGTTCAGTAGTAATCAGTACTTAGATGTGCATGGGAAAGGCAGGTGGCCCAAGGTGCTTGAACCCAGTAAATTAATAAGTTGTACAAAAACTGTAGCAATATCTGACTGCGGGCATGAGGTAATCTGTTGAAATGCTACTACAGCACTCCTTCAATAGTCGCAACGAAATCTGTCGATTGCCCTGTGAGAATTCTTATTTATGCATTTGCTAAGAAATCTGACAATTAGCCATGTGATAACACACTTGGGTTTTTCCACTCCTGATATCAACAAGAGTATTCTAAATTGTGGGCTCGCTAGCTTTGATATTATGTGCATAGCAAAAATCATGGGAAACTTTGTAAAAGGGCGGCAAAACTAACTACTACCAAACTAACAAATTTGAGCTAAACAGAATATACTACAACCAGCATAAGGTACTATACACACAAGGTTTGCATGTACAAAAGTAAATTAAGCTTTTTTTTTCCCACCCGGTTAAATACCAAATCCAGCTATTGACAAATACCTTCTATTTTACAGTCTTTTACTTACTAACAAAGGAACCGTCTTAAAGATTTGCGATTTTGGTACTGCTTGCGACCAACATACACATATGACCAATAACAAAGTAAGTGAACTTTAACGAAGCAAACAGTTTAAATGTTTGGGTTGTAGAAATATTCATATTTTATTCCTGTGAATGGCAAAACGCAGTGGTCATAATCAAATAGGTTTGATTTTTTTTTATTTCTTAGCTAAAAATATGGAATAGGAGTATTTCAAAGAGTATGTGAACTAGAAAAAATAAAAAAAACATTAAAAACCAAAAATTTTAGCTTGCTGTTCTGAAAACGGTATTTTTTTATTTAGTCCTGTGTAGCACAGTGGTTCTCAAACTTTTTAGAGTTGGGACCCACTATTAATTACCACAATTTATGGCGACCCACTTAACTTTATATATAGTTGTTGTAACATGTGTGAGAGACGAAAGATTCAATGACCTGAGGTCAGGTGAAGATCACGCCACGATTCAAGATTGTGTGATGTCACAATTATGATAATTTCCCCTTGATTTTTGTATAGTAAATAGCCAGTATAGTTAATCAGAGCTTTCCATAACTTTTCACGACCCACCAAGATTCCTTTCGCGACCCACCGGTGGGTCGCGACCCATAGTTTGAGAAACGCTGGTGTAGCATGTTTTTTCTAGTAAATGAAAAATGCAAAAAGGCGTAATCACATGGGATTTATTACGGATTACAGTGAATGAGACATTTCTACTGTTTAAACAATAAGTTAAACCAACTTTAGCGAAGTGATTTGTCCAAGGATACCAACTAGCACAGATTTCGATTCAACAATTTTTTTGCTGAAAGGCCACATACTTACCCCCTAGCTTTAACCTAATAATCCAATGGGTTCGTTCGATGTCTGTTAAATGCCTTGTCAAGAACACAACCTACTAGCTAGTGGTTGATCTTGATTCCTTATCCGTCTGTTGTCTGACAGATTAGTCTGGTGGTTTAGTGCGTTACCTTTCAGCAGAAGGGTTGCAGGTTTAAATTTGGTCGCTAGCTATTCAGTTGTGTCCTTGGGTAAGGCACTTAACGGACATTGCCTGAACTCAGCAGATTAATGGGTTTTGCCAAATAAAGGAACTTGTGAATTATACACAACACACTGTAATAGCTCCGTTAACCCAACGGTGGGCGCGAGGTGATCTGACGATTGCCTGTGTGTTAACCCCCTTGGTTTTCCCATTTACTGTGACAAACATGAATATCCCATGTCATATGACCTGTCTGATGACCAACACGAACCGGCGTATAAATAAATTGTAACTTTGTTATATGATGTGAAAATTAATTAGTTAGGAGTTGTAACATTGTGGTGACAGGGTTCGGCTGCGTGGATGGCACCAGAAGTGTTTGAAGGATGCCAATACAGTGAAAAGTGTGATGTGTTTAGCTGGGGGATTATACTGTGGGAGGTAAGTAGTATAAGTTGTAGGGCATTTTAACAGATTTTTAATAATTTAATCAAAGTAATCATGTATGAGCACACCACATTTGTTTTACAAATAGTTTATGAACAAGTTAGCTGAAGATAATGATAGATAAGTGTTTCAATACATAATGAATGATTTTGGGAAAATTATTTTTTAATTTTTTCTGATTTGCGATTTTCAGATTTTCTGGCAGGAAAACAACAACGTATAATATGACCTATAAGGCAGTAAATACCCACATAACCCCTTTTCTAAGTATCATATAGATGTTACTTGTACTAAAACCGATTCGTACAGGTATTAACTCGTAGGAAGCCGTTTGATGAACTTGGTGGACCAGCGTTCCGTATCATGTGGGCGGTGCATACAGGTTAGTGATGTTAGTATATTAGATAAATTATTATTAGGTTAGATAAATTATAGGTGGACAGACTGCACTGTATTTATGAAGTAGTTGTGCTATGGATGTTAACCAGGGCCAAAAATACTTGCGTAACTACTCGCGTGACGCACAACTTGCAAGTAAGAATTTACTCCCGCGTATAAAAAACTAATAAACATTACGGCGACCGTTTTCTGTTTAACTTGCGTATACCGTTTTTATTATGCACATGCCGCGTCCGAATACTGGAGTCTATAATACTTACAGCGGCATCATAATGTCAAATTGTTGTAATACCAGATTTAAAACGTCATACAAACCACAGTTGCCATTCATTTTTACTCCCGTAACTCACATGACGATTTAATCGCGTTACACACATGAGCTTCCACACGCAAGTGAATTCTTACTCGCCCAAAATTTGATGAATTTTTGACCCTGGTTAACTATGAGCGACATGACAAAATAACAGTATACCAATACTAATAGCAGTGTGACGATTTTTTGTGATATCTCAAACTGTATTGTGAGACCACAGATTTCAAAAACTTGATTAACTTCCTTTATTACAGGTGCAAGACCCAGCTTGATACAAGGGTGTCCTGCTCCCATTGAGAAGCTCATGACTAGGTAAACATGTCATGTAATGGTAGGATAGAGTATTTATGTTTTTGCCTTCAGATGGTAAAACACAAGGGGGTTATCAAACTGGCAATCGTCAGATTACCTTGCACCAACTGTTGGGTTACTGAAGTTATTAAGTGTGTTGTGTAAAATTGATATGCTTTAAGGCAGGAATGTCCAACCTGCGGCCCACCTGAGATTTTTGTGCGGCCCGCTAGTCATTTTCACTCCAAGTAGTATTTTGAACTTTAACACTTAGCCTAATTAAAATGTATCAGTCAGCTTTTAGGGACAAAGTAATAGTAGGCTATAGTATGGAAGTAGCAGGAAAACAGGTTATATATAAGTATAACACTGTGCTGCCCATTGAAATTTAATAGGTTCTGCGGCCCATTGAATTATTTCAAGTGACAATGCGGCCCACTACAATAAAAGGTTGGACATCCCTGCTTCAAGGGATTAGCTTAACTTAGGAGGTTAGGATAGGATATTCATGTTTATCCATGTGAATGGAAAAACGAAGGTGGTTAAAACTCGGGCAATCGTCAGATCACCTCGCGCCCAACGTTGGGTTACCTGAGCTATTGCAGTGTGATGTGTATTATTTACTTGTTTCTTTAATTTAGTAGAACCCATTAATCCCATTGGGTTAGGCAATGTCCGTAAAGTGCCTTGCCCAAGGACACAACCGAATAGCTAGCGACCAGTTTTGCACCACAACCATTCTTAAAAGGCGACGCATTTTACTACTAGACTAATCTGTCGGACAAGCTCCGAAAACCTTCATATAGTCCACTGATTCTTAAACTTTTTCAGTTGTGCCACCCTTGAGATTTGTGATTCATGCTCAAAAATCAAATTTTGGAAAAATAGAACAATAAGTTATTTGCCATTACCCTGCATATAACAATGTGTCGATATAAATAAGACAGCGAAAATTGAAACAGTAACGAATTATAGCCCAGACAAAATTGTTTTTTAAAACTAGGTCACAGATTAATCTATTAGATTAGTGTTAACGAGAAATACGAGGTTTAACTGTAATTTAGAGCTGTTTTTCATCAATATGTCACTGTCATGTTCGCTCCCCCCTTGAGAAGCTTTCACGCTCCCCAAGGGGGACGCGCCCCCAGTTTAAGAACCCCTGCTCTACAGTGAACTAAAGTGGATTTGATAACCGGGCCCACAGTCTGGTGAAATAATGGGTTTTACCAAATTGAAGAAACGTGTAAATTATACACAGCACACTGCAATAGTTCGGCAATATTCGACGGCAATATCCGAATATTCACGTTTATCAACGTGTCTAATAAAATGTAAGGAATGTTAAAATATCAGATTTACATAATCTTTAACAACAAGCATTTTAAACATGAATATTCTATCCTATTCCCAACCCCCCCAATCAAAGCTCAATGAAACATTATTCAATGAAAAATGAACAACAAGCTTCCCACAGATGTTGGTCAGCGAAACCAAACGAGCGTCCGAGTATGGATGAGATAGTTGGTGAGATGACCGAGCTAATGAGGTGTTTCCCCGGAGGTGATACTCCACTCATATTCCCCACGCAGGATGACGGGAGCATACATAGCTCCGAGACTAGTTCCTGTTATTCCAGCTACACTGACAGGTTTGTTCTAAAAGTTGTGATTATCCCTGAAGTCGGTGCTGGATAAATATCTGTGTAGCAACGTCTTATTGTCGGCATGACTAAAAACTAAAAATGCTTATTTTTTGTTGAAGGTTTTTTTGCTTAATGTAGCACTGTTAATTTAATTGCATTTTTTAGGGGGTGGTTGTAATTGTCCACAGGACCTTGTACTTATGTTCGGGTTACTACAGCTCTTGCAGTGTGTTGTGTTTAATTGAGATTTGCCTTTTGGTCTCACAACCTTTACACTCACGGTCGAGCTATTCAATCAATATAACATAAAAGTATAAACACACACAGAGATTTTCATCCACTGTTGAAACAACCCAGTTTACCCTATATCTCCCTCCAGTGTCCTCGAGAGCCATATCGGTACGATCAGCGACACAATTCGGAAACCACCGTCCAATGTTCATCCGACTGTGACTTCAATTAAATCGAGGGCCTCTTCCTGTTCCCCTGTTTTGGGGCATCCCCGTGCCCAGGTGGGTCAAGTTTAACCCTTGATTTGTCAATATTTAACCTGTTGAACCCATTAAGTTCAGGCAATATCCACAAAATGCCTTCCCCAATAAGGTTGGTCAATTTTACCCAATCATTTGTCTATATTTAACCTGTTGAACCCATTAAGTTCAGGCAATATCCACAAAGTGGCTTGCCCATTTTGATATAAATCGACCCAATTGCCAACAGACACACCATAATCCTAAAAATGTGTTTCCACCTACCGCACCTAGTCATCGACTGGTTTGATCCAATACCTTTAAGGTTAGCAAACCGATGTTGATTTGTCAAATTAAACGCTTCCTGTAAAATTAAACCCATTGAACGACCCAATTGCCAAAAGAGTGTTTCCACCTAAAAAAGCTGTGTTTCCATCTAAAAAAAATGTTTTCATCTAAAAAATAAGAGTGTTTCCACCTAAAAAAAGTTGTGTTTTAACCTAAAAAAGAGTGTTCCAACCTAACCACACCCAATTGCCAAATAACACAAGCTAAATGAGTGATTCCACCTAGCCACTGACTGGTTTCGATTCAACAACCTTAAGGTTAGCAGACCAATGTTCTATGAATGACATTATCACTTCTTGGAATGTGGTTTGAACTTATATACCTCCCCCAATGACATAGATATTTAATCCATGCAATATAACCACAGGATGTTGCTGGAGAGGCGAGGGTCCGATCACGGTCCCACACCCCAGAACCCCCGAAAAACCTCGAACCCACAAGTAAGTTGTTTTTTGCATTGATGGCTAAATAAAGGCGAAATAATTTTGATTCTCTAGGGTGTTACAATGTCATTTTAATCAAGTTATTAGTAAAGGATGTTTAATTGTTTTATTATAAAAAATTATGTCCAAACCAAAAAAAATTTTCATTAAATTTGAAACCTCACTTTTGGTCAAATAATCGACAACCGTCCAACTTAATTATTTGTAAAACATTATGGTAAAGTTTCCAATCGTACACAACACTCTAATACCTTCAGCAACCCGACTGTGGCCTCTGATAATCTGACAATGGCCATATAACACCCTCTCTGTTTTACAACCTGGAGGATAAAATCTTACGTCTCACCCTTATATAAAGGACAGCCGTTTAGAAAAGCACACAGGCGTGCCTCTTCTTATGGAAACACTCTTGAGTTACCTTACGATGCTTTACGTGATGGAGGTTAAGTTTATTTAGTGTGACAAGTAATTCCATAGATTTAGTGTGACATGTAATTTCATAGATTTGGTGTAATAGGTAAAATTCAAAGATTTAATGTGATACATACTTCCATAGATTTAGTCCACTAACATTCTGCATATTTTTTTAAGGGTCATTCTAGCAGTGACATATCACATTTTAGAAACCTAAACAGACAATTTATGACTTCTGCATTTATTAATTTAAAATAGATATTGTGCTTGAAAATAGCACATGTCCAAATTGACATTTATTTATGTGCATAGTGATTTACTTACTCGGTAGTATTAAGTTAATGTAGCAGTAGTCAATACATTGTAGTGTAGTGGATAGCTACTCAACAGTTGTAATATTGCAATCAGTTCATATCGACTGTTTTCCAATTATGTTTTCCAATTTACATTTGATTGTAATTTGCAACAATGTTTAATTAAAAAATCTACTAACAAATGCTTCAACACATTCCAAGTCGGTCACTGTTATATATGAAATATACATATTTTATCCTCGTTTAATAGAAAATGCAAAGAGCATTATCTCCTGGGCAATTGTCAGATCACCTCGCGCCAACCGTCAGGTTACCCGAGCTATTGCAATGTGATGTGTATTAACCACATGTTCCTTTAATTTGATAGAACCCGTCATTTTGCTGGATTCATGTTCACCCACTAGGCCCCCCTCCACTAACCCTATTAACCAAATGTTACCCCAATTTGACCCATGTCGACCCACAGCATTTGGCAAAGGATCAAAGGGTGAATCGAGACGACGTTCATCCCAAGATTTGATTGCCGATCTGGAACAATGCACTATCACCCCACCACGAACCCCGATTGGGTCCAGATCAGGCAGTCCTTCGCCCTCAAAGTGAGTATTCGCCCTTTTAAACGAAAAGTTATTTTCGCTGCCAAAAAATTGTGGTATCGTTTTTATTTATCTTAGTTTTAAACAGA
>CH002036.1:635958-650870 GCA_000149265.1 Ciona savignyi | reverse complement strand
CAAGCTTTGCCCCACTGTTACACTACGCTACAGCTAAACGAGAACAGCGGCGCGCAGCCTATGACATGCTCCTTTTAACCAAACAAACATTGTGAAATCACCCTCACTGTTACTCAGCAATACACTTGTTTAAAAACAATGACTAAGGGAAGGTCTCATCCTGCTCGCATAGAGGTCTTAATTGGTTATACGTCATCTAAAGTGGGTTCGATTTTTAAATTAAGAACACTAAGAATGAATGGCACTAGGGAATTGATAATGTACACGGTGTAGCCTACATATCTCAACTAAAATTATCGAGTATTTGTGATTGTTAAGTAGAATTACATAGAAAATGTCGAGTCATTTGCATCCTAGTATGTTGGGCAACAACAGTTATCATTAATAATTATTGGCAAATACAAAACAACTAATTAGGTCCGAAATTTAATCAGAATTACTTACCTCAGAGCTGTCTTTTTCATCTTTGTTCATCGTTAGTTTAGCCTATGTAGCCTCCTTTAGTTTGTGCTATTTTTAAATTATATACCCTAAAAATATGCTGCTGCATGTACACGACTGGTGGTATAAGTGGTTTGCCACTTTTAGTAAATAAGCGTAGGTCAATATTTACCACTGTATGCTGAGCAAGTTGACAGGATAATTAATTAAACTTACTGTTTGGGTTTTTACGATAAATCTATTCATATGGGTTCGCTGTTCGTGATGCCCTTTAAATTTGAACTTAAGATTTAATATTTCGTTAGCGACTCTTAACAACTGTCATGTAAAATTCAGAAACAACAAAAACGAGGAAAAAGTACAGGTATCTTACAATATTTGCAATCGTGTGTTTAATATAAGCAAGATAACAGAATAAATAATTATTTTTTTCAGTCAGATCCAGTTGTACTGGGTTCGATGACCATCAGTTTAGTTTGTTTACTTTTTCTCTAGTAGTCTGTTCGTTTTTCCCAATTTGAGTAACCTCAAATAAAGCATATTACAGTACTGAAGCGGAAAAGGATGGCAAAAAAACACGTCTTAAAAAAGGATATAAATAAATTAATATAGCGGCCGTCAAACCTAAAGACGAAAATCAATGTGGAAACAAAAATAAATTAAGACGATGCGTAATATTTCGCCGGCGACTCCTATAGTTTACACCACTATCATGGAAAATTTTTAAATGAAATATAGAAACCGTAGGCGTACTATAGAACAATAAACTTCGTTCGAAGTCGGGCAGAACATTCTAGAATCTAGATCCACAGAAAGTCTAAAGTGGGATCAACAACTCGACTGATAAAGTGTCAGTTAGTCTGGTGGTTTAGTGCGGCGCGTTTCAGTCGAAAGGTTGAAAGTTCGATATTGGTCGCTAGCTAGTCGGTCCTTGGTCAATACACTTAGCGGACATTGCCTATACACAGTGGATTAATGGGTTTTACCAAATTGAAGGAACGTGTGAACCATACACAGCACACTGAATAGCTCCGGTAACCCGACGCTGGGCGCGAGGTGATCTGACGATTGCCCGTGTGTTAACCCCCTTCCCATCCACTCCCTTTCCCAATACCATTAATGCCCTGGGTTCAGCTGCCTTGTCAAAGAACACAACCAACCATAAAGATACCAGTTTTGACCTACCTTCGACTTAAAGGTACAGTACAGTGATTTAACGGGTTGAACTAAAAACGTAGAAACGTCTGAAACCAACAACTACAATAGCTTCGGCAACCCGACAGTGGGAACAAGTTAATCTAACGAATGTGCGTGTGATAAAGCAATGGTGCCCTTTCCCATCCACAGGTATAAAGTATTAATATCATATCACATTATCTGCAAAAAACATCGACTCCTCTACGATACGCGGGTTTCTAAAGTTTTACTATTGATTAAACCTAATTATAAAGTCTAACCTTTCCCATATTTTAACACTGGCCACCTATTCTAACCAACAAGCGGTTGCGATCTGCTTTTAAATTAGTAATCGTTTAACAAACTGGCATAAATTGTTTGCTGATGCGAAGGGGTCAAAGTCATATATCTTGTTTAATCAAACGCTCTGTGTGCAACCACACAGTTTTCCATAAGAGTTGATTTGCGGCCAAACTTTGCTAAGCGTCGTATTTTTAAAGACTTAACCAATTATCTCTCCAATGCAAACTGATCCGAAAAAAGGGCTGTCACTTAAAATCCTGTCGAAGACAATTTCTTGATTTTCACAACTTAAAATTGATATTTGGATTAGCAACCTTAATTTAAAACCCTTCAAAATTTTGTTTAAAAATGTTGATCTGGTACCCATCCGTACATTGGGTCCTTTTTCCTAACAACAGCTATGGAATGCACAATCAACGGCTTGATTTCTCACTCTTCTCCACTAGAAAATTACCACTATGGTTACTCAGCAAAAAAACTCATAAAAAAACAAGACTAAGGGTACCACTTTTCAGATACGAATTGGTTATCCGGCGGAACCATGGGTATAAACAACACCGGTCAATCGAATTAATACTTACGAGGGATATTCATGTTTACCCGATGAGTGGGAAAACGAAGAGGTCGTTAACACTCGGACAATCGTCAGATTGCGAAGAGGTCAGATTATTACAGTGTATGATCGATACGTTCCTTTAATTCGGTAAAACCCACCATTTCAATGAGTTCAGGCAGTGTAAGTTAAGCGTGCACCGGTGGGTTAGTGAATCGGCTTTAGGCCTAAGAATTGTAAAAATGGAAATGGCCAATTGCTAGGTGTTGTTTTTTGGCGTGAGGCTCTTAGTGGAAATAACATGAACACAGTGGATTAATAGGTTCTTCTAAAACTAAAGCAAAATTTCAATATTTGCAATACACACTGTAATAGCATCGGTAATCTGATAGTGTATGCGTTGTCATCTGACGGGGGATTGCCCCCTTTGCGTTTACTCATTCTTTGCGTTCGCCAATTGTCTAATTATTACTTTTTTGTTTGACCAAAAAAAAATTTATGTGATCACAATAATGACACTTCTTAAAATTGTGTCAGCTTCGCCACCAAACCTTATAAAAATTCAAACAAATTAGGTCATTTTTACATCAACAGTTTTTATACCTCATATGGACTCTCTTCTTAGTCATTTTTTATGGCTTTTCTTTATTAATTGGAAATTCACATACCACGAAGCTATTTCACACAACTAAACGTACAGCCAAATAATCCTACCGGTTGGTCTGGTGCTTTAGTGCGAGACCTATCCATGAAAAAGGCTGCAGTTTCAAAAAAACTGGTCGCTAGGTAGTCGGTTGTGTCATTGGGCAAGGCACTTAACGGACATTGCCTGGATGCAGCGGATTAATGGGTTTTGCCAAACAGAAGAAACGTGTGAATCACACACAACACACTGCAACAGCGGTAACCCGACGGTGGGCGCGAGGTGATCTGACGGTTGCCAGTGTGTTAACCCCCCAGGTTTTCCCATTCACGTGGATAAACATGAATATCCTATCCTATTTATTGATCGCTATGCTCCACCGGATCTGACGAGTTGTATGCTTTGTCATGGTAAGTATTTTGCTGAGTAACAATGGTAGTGACGTGTTGGTACGGTTAGAAGCAGCATGTGCTAGGCTGCGCGCCGGTGTTCTCGTTTAGCTGTGCAGTCATGTAATAGTAGACCAAAGCTTCGTTAAATAAAGGTGTTCATTAATGTGCATTTCCTTTCTGTTTTGTAAAGAAATGGTTTCCAATGTACCAGCTTTATTTGTTTTAATAAAAATTGCATAGTTAGGTTTTCTGTTGCAGATCTAAGCTAAATAATTGCCAAAATTTCCGATCACAAGATTTTAAGTGACAGCCTTTTTTAGAGTTAGTTTGGAATAGAGAGAGACAGGGAGAATAATTGGTTAACCGCTTCTACATGTGCGCACAATCAACATTGTTTTCTAACAATGTTAAACATCACACAACGAAATATTTACTTCGGTTGTTTATTTCTTTCCAATGCTTTTACTTGCGCATTTGGTACAATTACCAATAATACTGGTCTTGCTCAGAGGCTGGGCTTTTGGCCTCGTCGACTTCAGGAAGTTCTAGAAATGTAAATGAGCATTACAAAAAAAATCGTTAAATTTACACAATTACATATGTGTATTCTATAGTATAACACCTACAGACCGTGTTACTATTTGTTGTAGTTTTTTTTAAGGTAAGAAGACAAAGCTATTAATTTTTGTTTAACTCATTGATACGTTGAATTAAAACAACTGCCCTTGGTACATTGCCAAGGACTGGTTTCAATCTTGTAACTGTCCGCTGTCCGTTTGACAAACCGAACCTCTATTATTTAGTTTTTCTTACCCTCTTGGTCTTGGGTTTCTCTGTAAAAAATAATATTCTATAAATACAATACTTATTTATATATTTATTAATGCTAATATTCTTAGCCTTTTTGCATTAAAACTTAAATTGCCTTTAAATTGAAAACAGACTGCTTACAATTGTACAATTTAGTTCGCTCAAGTTTAAATATTTTTTACTAATTATGATATTCTTATATTAACATTTTAAATATTGCATGTTTTCTTTTCGAGATAGGATAGGATATTCATGTTTATCAATTTAAAAGAACCCATTAGTCCGCTGGGTTCAGGTAATGTCCGTAAAGTGCCTTGCCCAAGGACACAACCGAATAGCTAGCGACCAGTTTCGCACCTGTAACCTTTCGATTGAAAGGCGACGCACTTAACCGCCAGGCTAACCTGCCAGCCTGAGATAAATTAGAGATTTAAATATCAACCGTAAAGATACTGTGGTCAAGCGATATTTGCCAATATATTTTCTTTTGTGTCCAATTACCAACGATTAATGTGTATTAACTTCAAACAAATCAAAAACGTAAATCACTTACTCCTGGTCATAGTAGTGATGTCTTCGGCGCCTGTAGCAATACGAACGACGGCGCCTGTGATAATAGCGACGCCTGTAGTAGTGGTAGTAAGCCTCTCCTTCGCTTACGATGAGAATCATAGCCACAAGCAGAACGATAAGAAGTTTTCGATCCATGGTTGAAATGATGATGAATCAGTCATTTACCGAGCTTATTATAGCCTTCCAGTATTCCATAACTTCCGCTAACACGGATACAAGGAACTCTTAATACATCCTTAGGAGCTAGAACCGAGGGTTCCAAATTATCTTGAGAACATTTTTGTTTGTGTTTTAACCAAGACTCTTTGGTGTGGTAATGTGTAACTGGGCAATAAAAATAAGAATGGAAATAAAACTATAGAATAAAATAAAACTACAAAAAAAATAAAAAATACAAAAAAGAAGATAAAACTATAAACAGCTTATATTAGCAATGTACAACGCAAATTTTACTTCACTTAGGGATGAGTATACATTTCCGTCGTTAAATATTTCTGTATTTTAGTACTCCCAGTTAGTGGGCACATGGAATTAAGTTTAAATGTGTGTGATTTGCGTCATATCGCCTTTTCGTGATTGTCACCAAAGCGTTGTTTTCGCCAATTCCATTTTTAGTGGTTTGGTTTAATTTTATACCCAAAGAATTAATTGGTTCTACCAATTTAAAGAAACGTCTAAATCATTCAAAGCACACTGTAATGGTTCCGGTAACGCGACGGTGAGCGCGAGGTAATCTAAAGATAACACATATGTTAACCCCCTTGGTTTTCCTATTTACGAGTTTAAACGTGAGTATTCTATCCTAGTAACGGAATAGGTTTTAATACCCAGTGGGCTCGATAAGAAACCATTTTTTTTATAGAATCGGTGTATGTATCGGTAGTATTAACCACTTGGCCACACGACCGTACTAGCCTTGTAAGAAACGAATTGTTTATACACGATGTATAATGATCAATATTAGGTCATCGAACACTACTTGCAGTATATTACTGAACCTCGTTTATACAGTACATACAGCACCGGTCAATCGCACAAAAACGCAGCCACGAACCTAATTCACACAACGCCGCCGGATCTGACGAGTTTTGTGCTTAGTCATGGTAAGTATTTTGCTGAGTAACCATGGTAGTGATTTCCCTAGGTTGGTACGGTTGGAAGCAGCATGTGCTAGGCTGCGCGCCGGTGTTCTCGCCTAGCTGTGCAGTCATGTATGATTAAACCAAAGCTCCGTAAAACAATTGCGCATCTCAACCCTGTTTTGTAAAGGAAAGGTTTCCAATGTACGAAGGGGTACCACCTCTATTTGTTTTATTAAAACTTTGGAGGGCTTAGGGTTTCTGTTGCAGACCTAAGCTTCAATTTTAAATTGCGAAAATTCCTGTTACAAGACTTTGAGTGACAGCAATTTTTCGGGGTTAGTTTGCATTGAAAAGAGATGGGGAAAATAATTGATTGAAAGCCTCCTACATGTTCGCGCGATCAGTATTCTTTTCTATCAATGCTAGACATACCACAACTCGGAATATTTACTTTGGTCGTTTATTTCTTTGCAATGCTTTCACTTGTGCATTTGCTCGTTGGTATTATTAATAATACTTGTCTTGCTCAGAGGCTGGGCTTTCGGCCTCGTCGACTTCAGGAAGTTCTAGAAATGTAAATGAGCATTACGATAAATTTTCTTTCGGTACC
Source organism: Ciona savignyi (assembly GCA_000149265.1). Classification (NCBI taxonomy): domain Eukaryota; kingdom Metazoa; phylum Chordata; class Ascidiacea; order Phlebobranchia; family Cionidae; genus Ciona; species Ciona savignyi. The sequence goes on along the minus strand of CH002036.1, from coordinate 644,287 downwards.
TGGGGGTTTAAATTCATACCCTTACATATGGGTATTCTATAGTATAACAAACACAAACCGTGTTACTATTTGTTGTAGTTTTTTGAAAGTAAAAAAGACATAGCTATTAATTTTTGTTTAACTCATTGATACATTGGATTAAAACAACGGTCCTTGGTCAATTGCAAAGGATAAGTTTCAATCTTGTAACCATTTGTTTAACAATCCGACTCTCTATTATTTAGCCAACTGACCAAATAACTTCACTCTCATTATTTTTCTTACCCTCTTGGTCTTGACTGTCTCTGTAAAAAATAATATTTTATAAATACGTTTTAGTGTTTTTTTAATACTTATTACATTAAAACTTAAATTGCTTCAAACATACTGCTTACAATTTTACAATTTAGGTAACGCAAGGGATATAAGCCATTTTATCTCCGACAGCTAACATTAAATTTTTTTTTACAAATTATGATATTCTTATATTAACAATTTAAATACTGTATGTTTTCTTCCAGAGATAAATTGAAGATTTAATTCCAGAGATAAATTGAAGATTAAATATCTATGGTAAAGATACTGTGGTCAAGCGATATTTGTCAAGACATTTTCTTTGGTTTTTCCAATACTGACACTTAATGTTTATAAACTTTAAACAAATTAAAAAACGTAAATCACTTACTCCTGGTCATAGTAGTGATGTCTTCGGCGCCTGTAGCAATACGAACGACGGCGCCTGTGATAATAGCGACGCCTGTAGTAGTGGTAGTAAGCCTCTCCTTCGCTTACGATGAGAATCATAGCCACAAGCAGAACGATAAGAAGTTTTCGATCCATGGTTGAAATGATGATGAATTGGTCGTTTACCGAGCTTATTATAGCCTTGCAGTATTCCATAACTTCCGTTAAACGGAATTAATGAACTTTATTACATCCTTAGGAGCTAGAACCGAGACTTCCAAGTTATCTTTGGAACGTTCTTGTTTGTATTATAACTAAGACTCTTTGGCATGGTAATGTATAACTAGGCAGTATGAGTTAATATAGATACCAGAGTGCAATAATTGCATTAATTAAAAAAACTATAAAAATAAACCTAAAAAAAACAAATAAAATTACAAAAAAAACGATAAAACTACAATCAGTTAACTTAGCAATGTAAAAGGCAAATATTACATTCAGGGATGAGTATAAAGTTCCGTCCCTAAATAGCCTACTTTCGTATTTTAGTACTGTCCCGATAGTTAATGGGCTAACGGAATTAAAGTTTAAATGTGTGTGATTTGCGTTATATCAATTTGTCGTGAATCGTACTTAGCACACTACAATAGCTCCGGCATCCTGAAGGTTGGCGCGAGGTAACACGGGGTTAAACATGAATATCCTCACGACCTAACCTAATCATGGGCTTCGAATACACAATGGGTTCGATACTACGCCCTTTTTGTATAGAATCGTTGTATGTATCTGTGGCGTTAACAACTAGGGTGGCGTTAACTACTCGGACACACGACCGTACCAAATATCTTATTCCATTGACCCTTTAAGATGGTCGTCACCCCAATTAAGCGGACGGGCTTCAATAACCTAAAGATTGTAAAAGCGCTTGCGATAACCAAGACTGCCAGGATGTTACTCATCCATTTACGTTTCATTTCTTATCAGAAATCCTATGATTACTTCCAGGCATAGCTGAAGAGGAAGTTTTGAAACTATAAGCAAGCAAGAAGTCTGTAATGAGTTCTCTCTCCTCGCTTGTGAAGAAAAAACAATGGTGGCTTTCGAAGACGCGTTAAGCTAAGGAGGAAGTTTTGAAATCTATTTGACGGGAAGTTCTTAACGGGTATTCCAACTCCTTGAGTCTACGTTTATACTTTCCCAAGAACAAACTTGCAATTCGTTGCAAAGGTTAGAAATACTGCAGCAAAGGATCCGTGCAGCAATCAGGGCATTTGAAATGTTCATTGTATCTCTCGCCATTTAAACTGTATGGCTGTATGTTTTAATTGCCGTAATTTCACTTGGATGAAACGCTAATCAAAAGTTACAAAAACATGATTTGTCTTTAAGCCAAAGAGTTGCAGATTTGAAACTGGTCGCTAGCGATTCGGTTATGTCCTTGGGCAAGGCACTTAATGGGCATTGCCTCTACCCGTCGAATTAATGCTTTCTACTGAATTGAAGAAAACGTGAAAACCATACACAGCAAACTACAATAGCTCTGATAACCCAAAGGTTGGCGCAAAGTAATCTGAAGATTACTCGTCTGTTAACCTCTTGATTTTCTTTTACGGGTTTAAGCATGAATGTCCTATTTTAATAACGGGCTTGGTTTCGAATACCCAATGTGCTCGACACTAAAGCCCTTTTCGTATAAAATTGGTATATGTATCGGTAGCGTTAACCACTCGGCCACACGTACCAGCCTATATCTTATTCCATTTACCCTTTAAGATGATCCTTAACCCAATTAATCTGGCGGGCGTAGAATAAGTTAAGAAAGCGCTCGCGATAACCAAGACTGCCAGGATGTTCCTCATAGCGTCGAATCGCTTCCCGCCCACTTACGTTTCATTTCTTATCAGAAATCCTATGATTGTTTCCAGGCATAGCTGAAGAGGAAGTTTTGAAACTAAGCAAGCAAGAAGTCTGTAATGAGTTCTCTCTCCTCGCTTGTGAAGAAAAAACAATGGTGGCTTTCGAAGACGCGTTAAGCTAAGGAGGAAGTTTTGAAATCTATTTGACGGGAAGTTCTTAACGAGTATTCCAACTCCTTGAGTCTACGTCTATACTATCCCAAGAACAAACTTGCAATTCGTTCCATAGGGTAGAAATACTGCAGCAAACGATCCATGCAGCAATCAGGGCCTTTAAATGTTCATTTTATCCCTCGCCATTTAAACTGTATGGCTGTATGTTTTAATCGCTGTGATGTGACTTTGGTTGCAGATTCGAAACTGATTGCTGGCATCCTTGGGCAAGGCACTTAGTGGACATTGCCTTAACCAAGTGAAATAATGAGTTCTACAAAATAAAAATAACGTATAAAACTCTAAATCATAATAAACACAATAAACTAGACACTGGGCGCGAGGTAATCTGAAGATTTCCCGTGTTATATCGCCGATTGTGCTTATCCATATATAGGCACAAACATGAATATATTCTATCCACTTGGTGCATTATTAAAAACACAGTAAATTGGTAAAGCAAATTTGTTATACAAGCTACATGGCCGAACAAATGTTTATGCGGCCGAACAAGTTAAGGCACATGCGGTAACATGTTAAGCTATGTTCGAGATACGGTCCTGTGCTGGAATGGTTACTGGTACAGATTTATATACAAAAACGGTCTAAAAGGCAAGCTTATTTTGAGTTCGAAAATTAGCCCAATAAAAAACATGTTTCTATTAGTTTTATTTCCTAGGGAAACCTCTGTCTAGATTTTGGGACGTCGGCGTAAACGCCAAATTTTAAAACAATCGTTTTATTAAACAATTTGAGAACGCGGTACATTCGTGCAGCAGTTGGTTGATATCCTGGCCTCGGTTTACGTTCACACGCGTTCAGGAAAACTTCGCTTTGGAAAAGTCCATTTCAGGATGTTGGTTCATGAATCTGAGTGAAAAGAAATAGGATTTTTACTCAAATTAAATGGCAAATACGTTTTTACTATTCGGAATAAGTATAATCCGATATATTTTTGAATTTTTGAATATAAATCATCAAGTTAAGTGTAAACTAAGACACATTTCCATAGAAAAAAAAACAGTTCATCATAGGTTTAAAACTTGGCCTGTTAAAAGAAATTCTAAAACCCAAACCTTAGGATAAGGACATTCCCAATTACAAACTTTTCATACATGTTGTACTTTTTGCTATATTTTAAGTGGATTCTTACCTCACATTCACTTTTTCAGCTTAAACTGATGTTTCTAATATAACAACATGCATATTTTACCCCATGACGGGTATGAAGCTTACCCGGGTAAAAAAACAATATCCACAATCAAAACTGATTCGGATATGGCAATTCCCAAAGCAAACACTCCCTATTTCAGCATAGGCGTTTCCCAATGGTTATTGCCGATATACATACCAATTCTATACAAACTGATTTGTATAGGAAATCGCCAAAGCACAGATTTTCTTTTTCAGCATATGTGAGGCCAGAAGTTAACTCTACCAAAACAGTACCACAACCAATATGGATAGGGATGTCCCAAAGACTCACTTTTTCAGCATATACAATATAAATAATTCGACAATCACTAAAAACTAATTTTTACAGGGAAATACCCAAAAAACACCTTTTTAAGCATATGGCCAAGTTATTGCTACAAAAGCAGACTTAATGACGAGCCCATCACGCGTTTAAAATGAGGTCTCTTCGGATATGGACATCTCAAAGGCTCACATTTTCCAAAATTGATTCACATAAGTAAATCCCCCAAACGGAGACTTACTTTTTGAGCATATGACCAAGTTAATGCTACAGAAGCAGACCTAATGACAAGCCATCACATGTTCGAGTAGGTAAATAGTAAATCCCCTAAACAGAGACCCACTTTTTGAGCATATCTTGCTTCTTCTGTTCGTCTGAGGTCGGTTTCCCCATCTGCTTCTGCTGCTGATCGAACATCATCTTCTCCACCATCCCCCTCGTCTCTCCGTCGAGGTCCGAGAGCTTCGAGTTCTCCGGGTTGACCTTCTTCGTGTTGATCTCTGGGTCGGAGGTCACTAGCTGCGACCACCACTCCATTTTGTTGACCTGGGGGAAGGGGTGGGTGAGAGGGGCTGGGGTATGGTGGTCATAGGTGTGAGGTTGAAAAGTGAGGGTGAAAGGGGGCTGGGGTGAGAGGGTAAAAGCTAGGGATAATGGGGTCTGGATTGCGGAAAAAATGGTTTTAGGGTTTGGGGGTAAAGAAAAAAGTGCTTAAAAAAGGTAAAACTCACATTAGTTTCTGTTATTGCCTACAAACAAACCCATAATATTTTCTAAAACATTTAGTTAATTGACCTTAGAAACGACCCTTACCTTTTCCACTGTTAGAATCAGACTTTTCCTGTCGTCAATTGTCCAGTAAGTTTCTTCTGTTTTGACTTCTTTTGGGGTTTCCCCGTCAATTATAAGCGGGTGGCCTTTCAATCCGATCTTTATGTGTTTTCTGTCTACGTTGCAAATAACATCGCGCCCACGTACCGGGAAATTAACTTTGAAAGGCAATCGCAACTGTAGGGGGAAAGAGAAATTGTATTAGTGACTTTGTGGTGTTATTTATAACTATGTGATCATTTATTTAAAATGCAATGGACAGAATTACTTTGGGGTTTAAAATTACAGTTAAGAAAAGGATTAGAATAAGAGTTTTCCACTCTACAGAAAGGCAAACACAACTGTCACAATTTGTTGGTTGGTCAAGCGATCTCAATAACTTTAAGGAATTTCAGTCAAAAATGCAGATAGTTATCTGCACATAGCACATGTATCATGCTATATAGTTTACACATTTTTTTTACTAGGCGAAGTTTCAAACTTATGATAGGCTTACACGAAAATTAAGTTAACAATTTGACCACATGACCGTACAACTGATTTAAATTTGTCAGGTTTGCAAAAGTACATCACTTTTGGCACCTATGGTATGGTCAGTAGGGCTGTGCAAGAACCTAGATTCTTATAACGGTTAACCGATCAAAGAAAAAAACAGTTAACCGGTTAACCGGATGTTTAGCCTACTGTTCTCTGTAGCTAGTACTTAGTAATGGGAAAAACACGCGCGGGACTGCGTTAGTGGTCCTGTATTGAATCTAGGTCAACGTAACCCTAGGTTAAACCGCCGATGAAAGCAATAAACACCGCGACAAATCGTTAGAAAAGCGTCGCTGCGGTTAGCAACGCCAAGACCTACAAAATCATTGCAAGTGATACGATCTCCAGGCCTGGAACGTTACTCGTACCATCACTTAGGCTTACTGCAAGTCAACTGCGCGGTCTTTAAAAAGTAACAACCACCATATAACTTATATTGTTATCATGCGCTGTTGTAGGCGTAAAAAAAGAACACAGTCGGTTAACCATTTATTTATTTCATTACCGTTAACTTCGCACAGCCCTACTTACGTTACGTAATTCCGACGTCCGTAATTTCATAATTACGCCAAGCTCTAATAGGTTAACCGTTTACCGATTTTATTGACGGTTAACCGTTAACCAATGAACAGCCCTAATGGTCAGCGAATAAATATGTTTAACATTTCTCATGTATACAACCCTGTAATGGCTCCGGCAGCTAGTTTACAGGCATGTGTATGCAATTCTTTAATGTATGCAACTCTGTAGTAGCTCCGGCAGCTTGACTTAATTTAACCACCCAGCCCCCCATATAATTGCCTAGGACCCCTTCATCCCAACCTTAAACTTGAGTTTTCCAACCCCACCAACCTCTATTTCCTCCAAAGTTTGTGTCCATGAATAGTTGGGAAGATCAGCTCCGTTCCCAGAGTTCGGTTTCAATTTTCCTTTGCTATCTTCGTCATCATCGCTGTTATCGTCAACTTTGGATTCGGTTTTATTTTTTTCATTAGCTGGAACAGGTTCTGTGGTTCCCTGAAGAAGTTACTTCTGTTAGTTAACTCTTTCACTCCCGGCCAAATGCATTAATTCAAACATGCTGTCCCGCAGTGTTTTTTACAATTTTTAGTCATTTTCAAATTAGCACAGTTTTTCTAAAGTTTATGCTATGATTTAATATTTAGTATGGTTGGAAAGATAATTTATCTCTCTTTTAAACAAGCTGCACATTTAAAATCTACCTCTAATAAAGAATATATTATGTAAACTTTAGTGAACACCATTTTTTATGCAAAGAAAATTCTGCTCGACTTTGAAAAATTTGAGGTGCACTGACAAACGAAATACTCACTTATTATTGGAATGCCCAAATGATATGAAAATTGGAATGTAGATTGCCTAATAGTTTTTGTACTCAGGAAAATTCGAACTGTATTTCTATCTCCAGTAGTTTTTTTACTATTTGTAATTGAAATTTCCCTTTTTTCTGACTATATTATGAAAACTTGAACCAAACCGCATTGAAGTTTTTAGTTTTGTAGAACTAAAATAGTAAAAAGTATAAAAAAGAACAGTGAAGGAAGTGTAAAAAGGGCATACAAAACCAAACAAACGCAAATACTATATCCAATATTCTTCAAAGCAGGGCACACCGAACTAGCTAGTCTCGCCGCCTTTTTCTTTATCGTGCGCTCAGCAGGCCCAGCTGGATTCATACTTTGGTGAACACGAAGCATAACCGCCTGCTGCGAAAACGTCACCAACGCTCTCCTTTTTATCTCAACGGCACGAAATTCACAGAGAATGTAAAGAAAGACTTGCTTGACAAAAAGAGCTTCTCTGCAAGTTAACACGACTCCTATTGGCTGAGTTAGTCACGTGTAAATTCGTGTAAAATCGATAGAAATAAGAGGCGAAGCCTTGAAAAAGAAAGGCTATCACTCCTCGCATTTTTAATATTTCTCCACGATAATCACAGAGAATAAAATATAGGGTTTCCTTGATCGAATGAGCCATAGCTGAGGTCTCTACCATTACGCATTGCGGAGAAATCGTTTTTTAGATTTGTATCCATTTATGGACAGACGGGATACCATGTTTTCCCACCAACTCGCCATATATGGCGAGTTGGGAGGGAAAGAGTTAAACATCATATCTTTCAAAGCACTTCATTTTAATCTGATTTTAACTAATTAATTGTCAACCGGATAGTCTGGTGATTTAGTGCGACTCCTTTCAACCGAAGGGTTGCAGATTCGAAACTCGCCGTGCTTCTCATACACAACACACTGCAATAGCCCTGGTAACCCGACTGTGGGCGCAAGGCGATCTGACGATTGCCCGTGTGTATTAACTTCCTTGCTTTTCCCATTCACGGCGATAAACATGAATATCCTATCCTAACTCATTAAGACAATTTCTTATAATTTCGTTTAGAATTTATGACCGTATCCATATGTTTTTTTCTTGACTTGTTAAAATTTTATTTTTGCTGTGCTCCATTGACCGTAATTTAGCCTTTTTAATCCGATTTCCGTGTGCTATATTCTGGACCTAATAGATTAATGGGTTGAACTAAAATTAAAGGAAAGTCTTAATCATATTTAACATACTGTAATAGATCCAGCCACGCCATGGTGGACTAGATGAAATCTGATGAATACCCATGTGATAACACTCCTTCACGCAATCAAGATTGAAGATTTATATATAATTAAACATATTACCCCGAATGGGTGTCTAAACTATTTTGTTTCAATAAAATTGTTAG
>CH002036.1:603086-616349 GCA_000149265.1 Ciona savignyi | reverse complement strand
TTGTTTCCAGAAACCAAAATTTTGTTTCCAGAAATGAAAATTTTGATTCTTGAAGCGATAGCGAAAAGTTTCGTTTTATGTTAGTTTTGCGGAATTTTGTTTATTAATATATACCTGACACTTCTCTCTAATGTTAATCTAAATTAAAATCAATATTTATAGCTAGTTGTTTTAATGTTTATCGGTTGCACACATTTAAATCAATCTTTAATCCCGTTTGTTTGTATTGTCGTCCGTGAAAGGTACTAACCAGAGGTTTCTTTCATTGTTGTGGGATTTTACATTTTTTTTATTTAAATGAATAGAACCAATACATTATCTTAATATAAAAGGTCCAAACATTTATTAACTGCACACACAATCTTTGTTACTCGAAATTGTTATGGTATTGCGTCAGCTTAACAAATCATATAATCATAGAACTTGGGAAAATAATAACCTTAAATTTATTAAAGAAACAAAATTTTTGTTTCTAGAAACGAAAATTTTAGCCGAGAAACGAACATTTTGTTTCCCGAAACGAAAATTGTGATTCTTGAAGCGATAGCGAAAAGTTTCGTTTTTATGTTAGTTTTACGCAATTTTGTTTATTAATCTATACCTGAACACATTTCTCCAATGTTAATATAAATTAAAATCAATATTTATGTCTAGTTGTTTTAATATTTATCCGTTGCAGATATTTAAATCAATCTTTAATCCCGTTTGTTTGTATTGCTGTCCGTGAAAAGTAACTAGTGTGTTATTTTCAATGTTGTGGGTTTATACCTTTATTTTTTATGGATGTGAAAAAAAATATGTTAGTTTAAAAGGTCCAAACATTTATTAACTGCACACACAATCTTTGTTACTCGAAATTGTTATGATATTGCGTCAGCTTAACAAATCATATAATCATAGAACTTGGGAAAATGATAACCCTAAATTCATTAAAGAAGCAATTTTTTTGTTTCTGGAAAAGAAAATTTTAGCCAAGAAACGAAAATTTTGTTTCCAGAAACGAAAATTTTGTTTCCAGAAACAAAAATTGTGATTCTTGAAGCGATAGCGAAAAGTTTCGATTTTATGTTAATTTTACGACAGTTTGTTTATTATTATTTACCTGACACTTGTCTCCAATGTTAATCTAAATTATATTCATTATTTATTGCGACCAGTTTTCATATTGATCGGTTGCACATATTTAAATCATTCTTTAATCCCGTTTGTTGTATGCAGTTCGTGAAAAGTACTAACCAGTGTGTTATTTTCGATGTTGTGGGTTTATACTTTTATTTTTTATTAACATAACATAATAAAAACATTAGCTTAATTTAAATGGTCCAACTACATTTTGTTTCTGGAAAAGAAAATTTTAGCCGAGAAACAAAAATTTTGTTTCCAGAAACAAAATTTTCATTCTAGAAACGAAAATTTTGTTTCCGAAAACGAAAATTTTGATTCTAGAAGCGATAGCGAAAAGTTTCGTTTTTAGGTTAGTTTTACGGCATTTTTTATTAATATATACCTGACACTAGTCTCCAATGTTAATCTAAATTAAAATCATTATTTTTGGCGAGTTGTTTCCATATTTATTAATTTCACACATTTAAATCGCTCTTTAATCCCACTTGCTTTTATTACCTCCCGTGAAAAGTACTAACCAGAGTGTTTTTTTTTCAATATTGTAGGTTAATACATTTTTTATTTATTTAAATGAATAACAAATACAGTATTGTGCATGTGCTTAAGCTGTACTTAATGTCTTTTGATAGTCCGGGATATTTAGTTTAACCAAAAAGTATATTTAGAAACGATTATTTTGTTTTCAGAAACAAATTTTCCGAAGTATTCTATTTTGTGCGCACCGTCATCATCTAGTGGTAGAAACGAAAATAAAGAAACAAAATTTACGTTTCTAAAAAATATTTTTGTTTCCAGAAACAAAAATCGCAAATTAGAAACGAAAATCGCCTTTTAGAAACGAAATTAGAAACGAAAATTTGTAAATGCATGCAAAAGGATAGGCGCTACCGTTCCCTTATAAACGAAGACATGTTACTGAATTATGATTGGTACAGGCATAGCATGTTGTCACGACATTTACCAAAGGAAGTAATGGAAACGTAATGAAACTTTGTCATTTGTTAGACAACACGGTTTAGATATGTTCAAACAAAAATTTTGGATAATAAATTCTAAGGAATTCCCATGAGTATCTAAAAACCAAAACGGTATTATTAAATAGAATTAGCTTCTTTAGAGCATAGCGCGAGAACAGCTGCTTCAATTTTGAATATTCTGTTTTTAACTGCACATGGAAAAAATGTTGTTTAATAATTATGGAACCCATTCGTTCATGCTTGCAGAAACAAAACTATGGCAGTCCGGTTACAAATTTCTGGAATATTGGATAATATGGACCTGACGTGCACATATCTGACAATTACGTATCGGTATATTGTGTAATGAACATGGATAACAAGATCAAATTAGTACCCCGATATAGCCTGCCTGTTAGAATCATAATTCAAGAACATATTTTCGTTTTTAAGGGAATTACCCTAAGTAAATGTTTTCTTTGTTTTAATTAATTGACTCAGAGTGTTTATTGGTCTAACATTTTACCAAATCTGATCAAAATTAGGGCAGCCGTTCAAGCGCTAAGCTATTTTTGTAGAAAAAATACCGTTTTGATTTTTAAGGTCTCAGGGGAATTTCCCTAAATTTATCACCCACAATTTTGATTTATGCATATCTAGACCATGTTGTCTAACAAATGTCAAATTTATTTGCGATTCCATTACTCCTTTTGGTAAATGTCGGGGTGAAATGTCATGCTTGTCACAATCCTGATTTGAGAACAAAATCCTATTTTTTGGGGTATTTCCCAAGGGATGTTTTTTATTTTTTTTAGGTGTTATATAAATGACTAATTACTTACATTTCAACAAATCTGATTAAAATTGGAGCAGCCGTTCAAGCGCTATTCCCGAAAAAGCTCAAAAATTAGAAAAAATTACCGTTTAGGTTTTTAACGTATCAAGGGAATTCCCCTGGATTTATTACCCAAAATTTTAGTTTGTGCATATCTAGATCATGTGGTCCAACAAATGACAAAGTTTCATTGGGATTCCATTATCCTTTCTGTTAGATGTCGGAGCCACAATCCATGCCTGTCACAATCTTGATTTAGAAACATATCTTTATTTTTAGGGTATTTCCCTAGGTAAATATTTTGTTTCTTCTAATTGGTAACGCAGTGGCTAACACACTACTATTTTACCAAATTTGATCAAAATTGGAGCAGCCGTTCATGCGCTATACCCAAAAAAGCTAAAAATTTTGAAAAAAATACCGTTTTGGTTTTTCACCTCCCAGGGGAATTCCCCTAGGTATATTACCCAAAATTTTGGTGTCTGCATATCTAGACCATGTGGTCTAACAAATGTCTAAGTTTCATTGCGATTCCATTATCCCTTCTGGTAGATGTCGGAGCCACAAGCCATGCATGTCAAGCGTTTGACGAAAAAAAAAAAGAAAAACAAACGGACAAAAACAATATGTGTCCCATTTTTTCAAATGGGACACATAATTAGCAACCTTTTAAACAACCCACCTCATATTCTGAATTATAACCAGATGCCTCTAAAACCACCCCAGAAACCGACCACAGAAATGGAATGCCTCCAAACCATAGAATCGCCTGCAGAACAAAAAAAGAAAAACTTTATTCAGATAACTTTTAAATATTCAATATTATGTTTTTTTTTAATAAATCATTTGATTACCATATGTTTCTTTGCTTTGTTGATAAAAAAGTTTAAAATATGTTCCCTTTTTTACTGTACTTTTAAAGAAATCATATTGTCACAAATTATCAATTTTGCTTAAAATAAATGTGTATTTTATTAAACTTAGTAATGGTTAATAAACCTGGACACCAAATAAAATGCGAAAATAAATAATCAGAAAATTTATACTAATTCAAAATTTATTTAGAATGCTGATTTTTACTAAACACCAGTTTGTATTTAATTTCTGTACTTCAATTCATATCTCGTCTTTGTAATATTAACCAATTAAAAAATAATTACCGTGCTCTCCAACTGAGAATAGAGTCCACTCCAAAACCCATATGCGCTCTTATCCAGGGCGTATTGCCTTGACTTATCAAACGTTGTTTGGTCGATCACAGAGGACAATTCATCGGGAATGTTCGTCACGTTTTTATAAACGGCACGCTGTTATTAAAAAGACTTAAGATTTCAATAGATTTTTGTGGATGGAAAATACAGGGTTGGTATGAAACTTGCATGGTATGCCAGTACCGTATGGAATAGAATAATGTTTATTTAAGATTTTGACAAAACAGTAATAAAAAGGAGATGTGCACATTTGAATTGTGCACTCTTGGACGTTTGCACACTGCACACTTAAATATTTGGTGGGTACACACTTGAGATCTCGGCGAAAAGTTATGTACTTTTCCATATTGCAATAAACAACAGATTACAGAACGGTTGGCTGTAGGGATGCACAATATAGAATTTCGAATCTTTGAGATTCGAATCTCTAGGGATTCGAATCTTTACAAGCAATTTAATAAGAACAGTTAGGATTCGAAATTAAAAACGTAAAATATTGGCTGCGATCCAACGCGCAAGAACACGCGTGATGCCGATTATGCAGACGTCAGCGCATCGTTTCAGCAAGCGTGCGACAGTGGATAACAATGATAAGAAACTTTTGGTGAATCGTCATTGAAGTAAATTCGTAATCTCAAAATTGTAAATGGCTTCTTCATTCGTATGTAATACCCGTAATGCGTTTCTCCATACGGAAAGTGCATCTATTGTGCGAAAGCGTCCATACATTTTCTAAAGCGGTACGGTAGCTCGGAAATACAACTTGCATTAAAGCACAACAACATTATCTTATCAGTCGACCCATACACGTGCATCGTGGACAGACGCGCTTATAACTCACGCACGCACAAAGAAAGTAGGTCAGGTTCGCCCGGCTGTAATCACGTGGTTTATCGCTCCTTTAAATACGACGCAATTATTCCAAAGGCGGAAGAGTTATTTACAGACTAAACACGTTAGTATTTGCAATATATATTTCACTTAAACAACTATGTTTTCAATAAACACAATGAATAATATCCTATGTATTCAATTTAATGATATCCTATGTGTTATTTAGTTAGGTGATTTTACAGTGATTAATTTATTAGTTTTTTACCGAGGTATAACTGTGTTAAATAGTAAATTAATGTTTAATTGTGCAAGGGCATTAATAGCTAGTTTTGACAACTGGTGAAATAAAAATTGTCTGGTGTTTGGGAGCACTTTTCTCAGCCATTCATTTCAACAACAACCTACTAGACTATTATCCTCCCTCATGGCAGATAGTGTTTAGAGATGTTACATATGATTAAAAAAAATATGTAATGGTAAAATATTGTTGGACTACATAAATTGCTCTCATCACAGTTAAAAGCATATGGCTAATTCACTATAAATGAGAAAATATATGCACAGCATAGCAAATTTAAATACATGGTAAAACATTCTAGAATAGGATTCGAAATTCTAGATTCGAAATGTATTATTCTAGAATATTCTAGAATACCTAACTATCCTATATTGTGCATCCCTAGTTGGCTGTAACATATATACAGTTAAATTTTAATAACAAATCATTCTTACCTGTCGTTTAGATAAATACGACTCCCATATATAAACAAGCCATGAAAATCCAAGAACTACTCCAAATATCATGTCTTTAAATATAACGCATTCATCAATTAACGGCCGACATTAAAAACTAGTGTAACTTTAGCGGTTTTAGAAATCAAAAACTACTTTAACCCGTTAAGTAGGTGCAAACGAATTTTAATATTTTTTAAATTTTCTTAGTTTTTCGATTGATTTAAATACTGTTAAAATATAAGAGGATAGGGTAATATTTAAATATGTTGTTAAGACGTACAACTGATAAAAAGAAAAATCTAGGTACAAAGATACATGTCTAAAAACGATTTCAGGGACTTGGGTTAAAGTACTCGACATGTGAAGCCGGGTTTACTTTACACGTTTGTACTTATGACATGTAGAATATTTATATTTTTCTTCGTGCATTGGAAACGTTAATAGACGGGTAATCGACAGATTATCCTATATTTAACGTAACTCCTGATTTACAATTGGAGGTGCTTTTATACATTAAAAGCTCACAGAATTAGTCAAAATTTTGTTACATAATATTTTATTGATATAAAGTCTCAACATTTTTTCATTGCCTTTTCCTTTTCTTTTAGTTTTATTTTGTCTCAGGCAAATATACTGCAGTTTGTGAAAAGTCATTCTTGTCCGCGTTACTAACAAAATAAATACCGTTAAATGATTTTCGAATTCGGGGGTTCACCTTGTAATTATTTACGCTGCACCATGGAAACTTGCAGAAACTTTTGTTTTTGTAAAATGTAGTTCGTTGGTCGTCGTTTTGTCTCTAATCTCGTATTTTAATGGCACCGCCGGGGTTTCGTGTATGTTATTTATGTGGAAGAGAGTTTGGTTCAAAATCGCTCGCCTTTCACGAGCCGAAGTGCTTAGAGAAATGGCACTTTGAAAACCAGAAACTGCCCCCAAAGTTAAGAAGAAAACCCCCTAAAGTTGGTATATATGCTCTGTAGCATTTATCTTGGGTAATTAAAAGGAAAAATACTAAAAAGATGGAGAGAAAAGAACACCAACTAAATGGCCAAAATAAAGATTAGGGTGCTTAAAGTAATACTTAAATCAAGGATTGAGATTATAACTTAGGGAAGGGTTAGATTTAGTGTTCATAGTTTTTGTAAACTTTATTAATGTGCTCGTAATGGTAAATGGAAGACGTTTCTTCAATTTGTTAGACCAGTCAATCCACTAGGTTGAGGTAATGTCGGGGAAAAGTAGGGAAAGAGGGAAGGCGGGAAGGAGGAAAACTGCTCATTAAAATAAAGATTAGCGCTTAAGAGTTAGTTTTAAACATGGGGTTAGAGTTAGGGTTAGTTCTGGGTTTGATATTAGTGTTTAAAGCAGGGTTAAAATTAATTTCCATAGTTTTAGTGAGCAGTTTCCCTCCTTTTAGTGTTGTCAGGTAATGTCCACGAAATGCCTTGACCAAAGATGACGTCGACCAGCTAGTGGTCACTTCAATTAATCAAGGTCAACAACACTTAATGCTTCCCCAGAAACCAGACCCACTGCCCACCATATCAAACACTGGATCAAAGAAATCAAATGATGCTCTCATATCAGATTATAACCAATCTGCATGGCAATCAGCTCAAGCACAACTACTGCCCTGTGAAAGGTATGCTGTTCTAGCTAAATAGCTGGATAGTGCGTCGCCTATTAGCAGAATGGTTGTGTGATTGAAATTAATCGCTTGGAAATCTGTTATTTTCTTATGCAAAACACTTAGTAGACATCGCCGGACCTTTCAAAACTGAATATAATGTCCCAACCATATGCAAATGCTCTGGTAATAAGACAGTTGTTCCCAGAAATCGCCTGAAAAGGGGTTCTACTAAAACTGAAGAGATATCTTAATCTCACACAACACTACAATACACAACACACATCCAGTACTTGACAGTGGGTACAAGATACTCTAACGATTAGGCTACCCATGTGATTAAAGCGTTTTCCCCTTTAGGAGATTAAAACAGAAAAATCCTATAGGATATTCATGTTTATGGCCATGAATGGGAAAACCAAGAGGGTTGACACACAGGTAATTGTTAGATCTCCCCGCGCCCATCGTCGGGTTACCGGAGCTATTGCAGTGTGTTGTGTATGATTGAAACGATTCTTCAATTTGGTAGAAACCGTTAATCCGGTTGGTTTAGGCAATTTCCGTTAAGTGCCTTGTCCAAGAACACAACCGACTAGCGATCCTACAACCTCTCGGTTAACAAATCCCGATAAAGACACAATTGTAAAATTGATTGCCCGTCAGAAATTTACAAGTTGATATGCAAGAGGTGAAAAGGAATTAAATGTTTTAATAGTTATTTAAATATTTATTTTTATATTTTAATAATTATCACGTATTTAAAATAAAACAAAATTAATATGCATGGTAACGAATTTAACGCAGATGTGGACGCACTTTTTTACCGGACCGACTGATTGTTCATTCACGAAGTTGCAAAGTTGTTAAAAGACCATCCACTGTCGTGCTCAAACAAAGAACATATAACACGGTAAATGGGGGTGTTAGTGTTTGCAAGGGGGTTTTATTGATGCAGAGGGTGTTAGGATAGGATTTTCATGTTTATTCTTGTGAATTGGAAAACGCAAGGTGCAATATGCCAATTGTCAGATCACTTTGCGTCCACTGTCGGACAACCAGAGCTATTTTTGTGTTTATAATTATGACATTTCTTTAATTTAGAAAAAAACATTGTTCTACGGACACAGACAATGTCTGTACAAGCACACAATTTCGCTAGGGACCAGTTTCAAATTTACAACCCGGTTGGAAGGAGCGCACTAAAGCACCCAGCTAACCAGTCAAACTGATTTATAAGTGCCCAAAATTAGGTTACTGGAACTAGTACAGTGTTCCACAAAATGTAAACATTTTAAAACTAATCCTAAGGTAAAAACGATTTCATTTCACCCCAGATCCAACCACCAATTGTGACATCACAAAACACTTTCGAGTCACTGGAGGCATTCCACAAAGGCAAGATCGGGGTTTCGGACTCTTTATCTGATTATGGACAATCGAAAGGGAAACGGGCAACACCATCGAGCACCCGAAGGTCGATAACTTCGTTCGAAAATAGTCGATTTTTAAACAAAAAAGACAAAAGAGGTAAATTCATATATATAAAAAAATTTTGGTTTTGAAAATGTTTAATCATTTTTTTAGAAGCGAAGGGGGGATTTTTTTAAGAATAAATTGGATTTTTTAGTATACGGTAGACCCCTTTTTACCCTGGATTTAGCACCTCTAGTATAGGCCTACACAATGTAAAAATATTTTGTGATTTTTGTTATAGTTTTATGAAATGTGAGTTAAGGGGTTGTACTAAAACTGAATGAAATTTTCAATCATACACAATACACTGCAATAGCTCCATTAACTCAACTGTGGGTGCAAGGTGATCTGACAGTTAAAAACCTCCTTTCATTTCTAAACCTAGGGCTAACCGTTATCCTATCTATGCAATAAATTATTATAAGCCAAAAAACACCAACAAAACACCAGAAAACCATCAAACACCCACTCGGAACACCAGAACAAGTGAGAGCGTACCCACTCAAGTACGAAGAACTGAAGTTTTTACCCCGAAAATCAAAACTTCTTTGATGGAGCCGCAAAGAACATCGTCGAATAAACTTAAAATTCTAAGTTTCGAAGCAAGCTCAGTCCCAAGTGAAACGCACATGATGCCCCACCCTCCTGACATCAATCGACAGTCGGTGCCAGTGACTGCTGAGAGAAGTAAATACGGTGAGTTGGTTGCTTAGGCGTTAAGCTCTGGGTTGGTATGTTACCCCTGTATAAATATGTGGGGTAAATTTGTGTAGAAGTCAATTTCTATGGTGGCAGGGCACCACTGTATAAAAATGTGGGGTAAAATTTTTTAGCGTTTACCTCGGGGTGACATGTTACCTCTAGATGTAAATATGTGGGTGACAGCATTTGAAATAACCTGCTCTTACTACTACATGTTTTACCCATTAAACATCCTCTTGAAGAATTAAATAGCACCAGGATCAAATTGACATACTAAAATTATAGCTTAAATATAGTTTCAGATTCTTTTTTGTTTTCCACTTTTTAAGGTTGCAGTCAGAAAATATCATATTATATTGTAGGGTGGCTCCAATAATACCTTATGGCACTTCCGGGCTGGTTTAGGCAATATTTTTTTAATGACAGAAAATGTAGCAATTGGTGTAGAAAAGGATAAGTGACAGCTTTTTTCCCTATGTAAGGAAATGTGAAGGATGAGTAATCCTTTTTTCTGCATATAATTAATGATTAAGCTATGAAGCCCTTTAATAAAGCACATATATTGGTTGTACCTTAAATTATTGTCTGCATTTTTTAAATGGTGCATCTTGCAATATTAATTATATGTACTTAAGGAGATTTCCAATATTAATGGCCAATAATAAAGCAGCGTTTGCATGTTTCAGAAATTTATAAATAATTTATTCATGGTATAGTAGTAGGACACTATGGTCTACCTCATGCATGGGCAACCTACGGCCCGCGGGCCAAATCCGGCCCGCCAAGGCTTCTCATCCGGCCCGCCAATAAATTTTCTAGGGCTGTAGGCCTATGTAATATATCAATATTCATTTATTTTATATAATGTGTCTTACGTTCTCAAAATCGCTTTATTTATGTGTTTTTAGGCGACTTTGGTTTTTATCATTATTTTGGCCATAGTCCGGCTCAAATAGCCGAAGAAATGGCAGCTTTATAATAATGGCATAATCAGACCTATGACGCAACAATTGTGTTGGGCTAGACTTCCCTTCAGTTACTGATTTTAGTTTGATAGGCAGCGAGGTTGTGTTGTCGGTAAACCTACATATCAGGTACCGAAGAAGTCATAATTTTTACCAATCTCGAATCGAACGGATTTTAAGGTACTTCGAAAGGAAGTAGGTAAACTTGTTACTTGCGATAGTGTGATCGCAACGAAATTTTCTAAACCATTTGAAGCGAATTGTCCAGTGTTTAATTAAACATTACTGTTAGTTTTATAGCGGATCTGACATATTAAGATTAACAATTCATTGGATTTAATAAATTTTTCATTTTCATTATTACAATTATATGTAAATACAGAAATTACAGATAAAATATGGTGAAAATGCTGCCTGTATCAGTATAGGTATACATTTTTTATGGATATCCCTGTGCAAACAAAATTGAAAACACATAGCATGTAAAATAGCATTACATGAATACAATCCAAACCCACAAAGATATGTACCTAGCTTACACATAAAATTACAATTAGGGCTCCGGCCCTCAGTCTAGTTCCAAATGCACATTTTGGCCCCCAGTGACAAAAGGTTGCCCATGCATGGTCTACCTGGATGTTATATAGGTTATAAAGATCACGAAACTGAACAACATACTCACATTTGTGTTGCATGTAACTATTTTATTGACTTGTATCAAATAATATTGTCGTCTTTTCATGCTTATTTTATCATAACACTAATGGTGTATCTTCTTATCAAATATAAGGAGACAAAAAATTAATTAAAACACACGCTGAAATATCAGTCCGACTGATTAGTCTGATGGGTTAGTGCGTAACCTTTTAGCCGAAGGGTTGCAGGTTTAAAACTGGTCGCTTACTAGTTGGTTGTGTCCAAGGACAGGGCAGTTAACTGACAGTGCCTGAATCCAATGGATTAATGGATTCTACCAAATTGAAGGGACGTGTCTATCAAATACAACACACTGCAATAGCCCCGGTAACCCAACGATGGGCGCGAGGGGATCTGATGATTGCCTGTGTGTTAACCCCCTTGGTTTCCCATTTACAGGGATAAACATGAATATCCTATCCTATCCAAATAGTTTAGAAAACTTGACTGTGAAGTGTTGACACGAGGTGTATTGAATGCCCTAAGCATCTTATTTTCCCATCTTAATCAATGATCAATTGTCTCTTTACTCTGAGCAAGTTTATTTTTAAAATCAAATATTTATATGTATCTTTTCAGTGTAGAATAGAATAATCATGTTTGTTAATGGGAAAATCAAGGGGGTTAATACACGGGCAATGGTTAATACACCTTACGCCCACCGTCGGGTTACTGGAACTATTGCGGTGTGTTGTGTATGATGCACATGTTCTTTAATTCAGTAAAACCCATTAAAACAGCAATATCATAATGTTTGTGTAATAGGGTAGAGCACTGGTATAATATTTATCCTTGAGATGGAAAACATAGAGTTATTCCAGTGTTGAATATGGGTAAGACATTGATTTAGATTTTGTTCAAACCATTAATCCACTGGGATAAGTAATGTCCTTTAAGTGCTTTATTCAAAATCAGAAAAACCAGCTTATAACTGGTTTTAATCCCACAAGCTTTGTACTGCCAATGTTGTATATCCGGCCCGTTGGTCTAGTGGTTTAATGCGTCGCCTTTTAATCGAAAGGTTGTAGGTGCGAAACTGATCGCTATCTAGTCGATTGTGTCCTCGGGCAAGGCACTTTACGGACATTGCCTGAATCCAGCGGATTGATGGGTTCTACCAAATTGAAGGAACGTTTCTATCATATACAACACACTGCAATAGCTCTGGTAACCCGACGGTGGGCGCGAGGTGATCTGACGATTGCCTGTGTGTTAACCCCCTTGGTTTTCCCATTCACGGGGATAAAGATGAATATCCTATCCTATCCTATCCTCTATGATTAAGACACTCTTTTAGTTTTATCAAAACATATTAAGCTATTGGGTTCAGGCGACGTTTGCTAAGTACCTTGTCCAAGCACGAAACCAACTAGCTAGCAACCAGTGTTTAACCTGCAACTTTCGGCTAAAAGGCTCATAAAGCTATTCGGCTGATATACAACAAATTATCTCTCAATTCTTTTAAATAACGCAACCAACAAAATAATATCAGGTAGAGAATCAACTGACCGACCGATATCAAGACCAGGCACACGTACACTGCGTAGACATGACAAAAATGAAGGAAGGAATTCAAGAGAACTGATTGAAAATGAATCAGAAATCAAAGTCCCTGTTGAAGAGAGAATGAATTTGGAGAGCTCAAAAGGAAGATTTCAAAGAAAATCAACATCTAGGTTAGTGTTATGGATATTATGCTTATGTTCATATGTTTTTATTACATTTCTGCTTGTATAGGTGTAAAAAAGTGGGCAATAAATGTTGTTCTGCAGTTGTTTTCCTGATATTTCATTACCAAAATACAAGAAAAACATTAATAAAATACATCTTGGGAAAGATGGCAAAACGCACAGTTTTTAAAACACATTAAAAATAGTATTTTAATTTTGAATAAAATATTAACAATATTAACAGTGTTGACAATGCGACGGAAATATCGAACAAGAAATCTCGTGATAGCCCTTATCATGAAGTGAAACTTCTGACGAGCAGATCACGTGCATCGCCTGGACTTTTACGTTCATCATCAAATCACCACCGTGAAAGTCTAACGATGAAACCAGTCACGCCAAGTTTGAAAATTGCAAAACAAAGAGGAAGG
>CH002036.1:578673-602986 GCA_000149265.1 Ciona savignyi | reverse complement strand
AAACAATGTCCATGTGATAACATCCCTTGCATTTTCCCATCCACATGAAATAAAACATAAATATACTGATACCTACCATTTAGACCAAAACAAGATTATAATAGGATAGGATATTCATGTTTATCCCTGTGAATGGGAAAACCAGGGCGGTTAAAACACGGGTAATCGTCAAATCACCTCGCGCCCACTAAAGGGGTTACTAGATCTATTGTAGTGTGTTATGTATGATTCACATGTTCCTTTTAGTAGAACCCATTAAACCACTGGGT
Source organism: Ciona savignyi (assembly GCA_000149265.1). Classification (NCBI taxonomy): domain Eukaryota; kingdom Metazoa; phylum Chordata; class Ascidiacea; order Phlebobranchia; family Cionidae; genus Ciona; species Ciona savignyi. Next base: position 602,717 of record CH002036.1, on the reverse strand, counting down.
TCAAGCAATGTTTGTTAAGTACCTTGCCCAAGGACACAACTGACTAGCTAGCGACCAGTTTCGAAACTGCAACCATTCGACTGAAAGGTGACACACTTACCCACCAGACTAATCTGACTTTACACCAATACCACCAGGATTTTACACATTTTAAACCCCCCCAGCAGGATTCAAATAAATCCCCTGCGATGTCTCGCCCCCCTCCATTCGTTATCTGCTACATCTGTGGTCGGAAGTATGGCAGCCAGTCGGTGGCGATACATGAGCCGAAATGCTTGGAGAGGTGGCGACTGGAGAACAAGAGGTTGCCCAAGCGTCTTCGTAGACCAGAACCGAGGAAACCAGAAGTTCAACTCATAACTGGTCAGTTAAGTGGATCACACTGACATTTTTTTAGTAGTTGGTGGTTTTGGGGTATGGTGCTTCGTATTTTATTTAAAATATTGGAAATTTGAAACTGGTTGCTTTATAGTCAGTTGTGTTCAACTCATAACTGGTCAGCTAAGTGGAACATATTGAAATTTTTATGGGTTTGGTGGTTTAGTGCTTCGTTTTTCAGTTAAAAGATTGGGAATTTGCAACTGGTTGCTTTATAGTCAGTTGTGTTCAACTCATAACTGGTCAGCTAAGTGGAACATATTGAAATTTTTATGGGTTTGGTGGTTTTGGGGGTTTAGTGCTTCGTTTTTCAGTTAAAAGATTGGGAATTTGCAACTGGTTGCTTTATAGTCAGTTGTGTTATTCAACACTTAATGAAAATTAGTAGTAAGACACTTAATGAAAATTGCCATAATTTACTTGGTTCTACTAAATTCACCAAAGAATTTTTTTTGTGTATGTATGACACAATGGGAAAATCCATATGAGGCAATAATCTGCAGACTTTTCTGCACCCATAGTGAGATGAGATTCATTCAAATTTGTTAATACCCATTAGGTCTATTCCACTGTTTTTCGGCTGTATGCAGACTTTCTTTTTGCTGTATGCAGACTATCTACGTTCTTTCTGATTAATCTAATCGACCGGATGATTGCTGATATAATCATTTAGTGTGGCCAAATACAAAATAAAATATGTGCTAACAGACAAAATTAAATATTCATTAAGTTTCTTACCAAAATCCTAACCAATTGATCTAACCAGCCGGACAATTGCTAAAATCATTAGGTGCCGTGCCCAAATACTAAACAAAAAACTATGCGGCCACAAAATAAACATCATCATCCTTCCAGCCAACGGGTCGTATGATGTGGATGCGATGAACAATGCTGCGTGGGAAGCCTCCCAACAACAGCTTGTACCATGCGAATTGTGCGGTCGGACCTTTCTTCCAGACCGACTTCTGGTGCACGAGAGGTCTTGCAGGGGAAAACGTTGATTGATGTTGGATTGGTAGTTAAACCCAGGATTCTACTTCTTTCCATCTAATTCGAACCCTGTATTCTCCATTAAATTAAATGGCAACTGAGTAGCGATAGAATAACTCTTACAATGTTCAATGGAACTTTTACAAAAGACTGATACCAGGTTAACCTAATACTTACAATGGCTGTTCAACTAAGACACTTTCAAAATTGTATTATTACGAACTCTGTATTACCCACTTAATCACTCTTTAAGCCTTGTTTTAAACGGTGTATTTCCAAAGTTATCTTATTTGAAACCCGACTCATCGCATTTGGTTACTTTTCTTAATGTCTTATTTCTAACCCTGTATTTTTTACTTTTCTAATTCTCGTTTTAAATAACCCACCTAGCCATTTGATAAAATTGTCGCTTTCGAACCCTGTATCTATAGATATCATTATTAAAGATCACTGTCTGTCATCTGCAATACATGCAATCTTCTTCTGGCACTGAAAAGAAAATATTTTCAGCCATTTATGTCAAGTTTTGTGGTTCGTAAAGTTTTTTCCTAGTAAATCTACTAGTCAAATTATTCATCATTTTTCTTCAGTTCTTTTAATAGAGAACAACTTTGTTTTTTTGTAGAATTCTAAATATTTTTACAAAACTACATTTAGTACCAGGAAAAGTGTTCAATTCATCATCAAATTTTATAATTCTCTTTAATAAATTCGAATATTTGCACAAAACTATTTTTAGACTTAATAGTAATGTTTAACATGTACTAATTGTGAATGACGATTATTGCAATTACACAGTTTCTTTGCAAGATAAGGTGTACCTTAAAACACACATCCGATTTTCCATCTTAACAATACACCAATAACTCACTTATTCTTAAGTACAGACTCTTTGTACTTTACAATACTCAACCCTTTTTTACAAAAATCTGCCATTTTTTTATTTTAAGTGGAATATAGGAAAATGGCAAATAAGTTATAGTATCATATGGCAGTACCGACATATGTAAGTAGCGGGAGTAAAAGTATATTTGTCTAACCATTTTATATTTACCGTAACTGCACATTATTTTTACAAATTATATTTTTGTATTTGTCCAAAATGACACCGCCCGGTATCTATTCACTGTTGTGGGTATTTGCACAATAATAAAATTATTGGAAATCCTGAAGTTTTGAAAAACTACTAAACTAGCCATTACACTAAAAGCATAGTTAATATTCCAGTAAACTAGGTATACTACTGTAGAATGAGGTTTATTATTGAATGGGAAACACAAGTTGCATACTGAAGTTACTGCTGTTTGTTAAATATGATGGGAGATATTGATATAGTTTTAGTAACACATTGATCCTCTGGGTTCAAGTAGTATTCTATTTATAAGAGTTGTTTCTTCTTGCATTTTCTTTAAATAAAAAATTAACATTATGCAAATTATAACCCAAACTTTTCACAAAGTGATTTGCCCAAGAACACAACTAACTGGCCACTGACTGCTTTTAATACCGCAATTTTTCAGTTGATGTTCAACGTGTTAATGTGCTAACTGGCCACTTTGTCTAACAATTTTTTAAATGAACAAAACTTTAAAAGTTCTAAATAACAGGCGCTACGCATACAGTTACTTAATCCTCACACAGACGGGTATCACACCTAGTTGAAAGTTACAAAAAACTTTTTGGCAGTTTCAAATTTCTTATAATTAACGACCAAATCACGATATCCATTGTAATAAAGAAATCCCTGTTTTTTCAAAATGTTGAAGAAAAAGATATTCGTTAAAAAAAAGCTGGAAGCCAGGATAAACCACATTCAAAATATTGAGTCAGTAAATGAAATATATGCTCGTGTTTAAACAGAGACTGTAATAACATCTGTAAGACATAGCTAGTTTTTGTTTTTATTTTTAAACTACAGGACTCAAGCAATGACCATATATTGATCCCACTATCTTCTAGCTGATGGTCCGGTATGTTATAAGTAAACGAAGTACTAAATAAGAAAACTAAGACGACACAGTCAAGACAAAGCAATGTACTTATGTGTTCAACACAAAAAAGAAAGTTTTCTTATATATTTATGAAAAATTTTTCGTATTTATCCAATTTAAACATATAAAAACTTCCCAAAAATTTCATATTTTAAAAACAAAATTTTCATTTATACTAAATTTAATATTAAATAACTTCCAAAACTTTCATATTTTCGAAGAAATTGCTAGTTTTAAACCATTTTAACATATGAAAACAACCCAAAATTTCAGACTTTCAGTACAAAAATGAATTGTGTGATTGCTTAGATGAGCTTAACTTTTTGTTGCAAGTAAGCAAAAACGAAAATTTCCGGTTTTCTAGCAAGGAAAATGCATGATTGAACGTTAAAAAGGGGTTCGATGGGTAACCCATGGAAGTGTGACTACAAATGTTCATAATTCTGATTATATCAGGTTCAAGTTTTTCAGGGGTATTAAAATGTGTTTAGTGAGTTTTACCACAGATGATTGAACTGAATTCAATTTTCAGGAAAAGTTCAAATTAACAATCGAAAAATTTTTGTTCGAAAACTTAAACTTTTTTTTGGTGGCAAAGCACAAAGTAAAAAGTCCTTATTCTCACAAATTCGAATAAAAAATTTTAAAGAAGTCCTAATTCCTGACAATCTTCAGTGAAAAGTCAACAGCAGGGTAACCCTGTACAAGCGTGGACGTTGATATCACGTCGATATGGGGTCCACAGTATGAAGCCAAGTTGTCCTCGGTTATTCCACCGCTAGCTTCCACCATAACACTTGGATACATCTCTTTCACCGCAGCGGCAGCTATGTGGAGTTCCTGGGTAAGTTGAAGGGGTGAGGGAAAGAATATTCATGAATTAATTTTCATTGAACAGAAAATCACATCGTCAAATTACCTCGTGCCCACTGTTGGGCTACTTAAGCTATTGTTGTGTTTTGTTTTTGGGCTGCACTTTGCAGGAATTGCCGGAACCCAGTGAATCAATTGGTTTTACCTAATTGAGAGAACTTTTGAATCATACAACACTCTGCAATAGTCCCGTTAACCCGACAGTGGGTGCAAGGTAATCTTTTGATCACATATTGTATAGTTAGAATCACTTAAATATCCACTGGCCCGTGTGATAACACCCATCTGGCAAAACAAGTGTATCACCATATACCCCGTTGGAAAAGTTATCATGATGATGCACAATTTCCATCAATGCTAGGTTTTATGTCGCATATAGGGTATGACAAAAATTAAAGTAAGCAAATTTTAATATAAATTATTAAAGAAAATCTGTGGTAAAGTAAGTCATGCAATGAGGAGCCATTTATTTAAAAATTACTTATGTGTAACGGGGTTAGTCTGGTGGTTTAGTGCAACGCATTTCAACCGAAAAGTTGCAAATTTGAAACTGTTCGCTAGCTAGTCAGTTGTGTCCTTGGGCAAGACATTTAACAGACATTGCCTGAAACCAGCAGATTAATGGGTTCTATCAAATAATGGGAAGTGTAATTCATACATAACACACTGCAATAGCACCAGTATACCCGACAGTGGGCGAATGGTAATCTAACGATTGCCCATGTGTTAACTCCCTTGGTTTTCCCAATCATGGTGATAAACATGAATATCCCATCCTACTAATTGCTGTGTGACACGTACCTCATTTGAAAAGTTATCAAACATGATAATGTCAGCACCAGATTCAGCAGCTTCTACTCCTTCATCCAAACTCCTGCATTCCACTTCCACTTTGACGCTGAACCCAGCTGCAAACTTCACCCTTTCCACTGCCTGCCATGTCAGGTGATTGATGATGTCATAATTATGATGATGTCACAATTTAAGTCTGTTATACTAATTATGTCACAGTTATAAGTATAAAGTATGTTATATTAATAAAGTCGCAATCGTTAGTTCGTTATATTAATGATATCACAATTATAAGTCCGTTATATTAATAATGTCACAATTATAAGACTTCTATATTCAATAATTATCTGGCATGTTTTTTTTTTCAGCAAGAAAAACACCGTCTCACTTACTGTATACTCTTCTTCAGGGCTACATTTCGGTAAATTTTTTAATATGTTTTTGATTTAATTATAATTTGCTTAGGTTTGTAACGGTTACATCAATTAAACAATTTTTTAAGATTGTTGGTTTTGCCATCTTTTCTAAACCTGTCCGTGGTTTGATCCTTTTTTGTAATTTAGATAAAAAAGAATAAACTAAACTAACCACAACATAACATGTCATTACACTGCAATTGTGATAATACTAAATTTAATCGCTTTAAACTCTTAAATTTAGATTTTAATTTTTTGCATTTGGTTATTTTTTTCCAATTTCACGTCACTTTTTACATAAATTTCTTAATGTGTAACTAAGCTGTATGAGAAATATTTCGTGATAACCCTGCTTTTAATTTAGAGTATGCGCCCTTTAAATTCAGTAATACACCATACTGACAGATTATTCTAAGCTAAAATTCCCATAACTAAATAAATACGGTGTAATTTGATAAAAACACCAATTTGCCTCACGTTTGTTATATTCCCCGCTGACCATATGTGGTTGTCCTTCAGCATTACCATGGATGACAGATTGTAACGATGAGTGTCCGCCCCTCCTACAATCAGCGCGTATTTCTCCGCCAAACGAAAACCAGGTGTCGTTTTACGAGTTCCCGCAATCCTCCCATGCCACTCTGTTAAAAAGTGTAAAATTATTATTAATCCACCCATAAATCTGGTATTTTGACTAGCCATTATTATTCATGTACAAGTAAGTGCCATTAAAAGATTGTGGGATCAAAACCAACCCCTAGTTATCGATTGAATATTCCAAATATCTTGACCACCGGCACTCTATTCAAGACCTGAGCACCCTATTATTCTAGTTTACCTTTTTTTATTGAAAACATTAAGATTTTCATAAAAATACCGTTTCATTTGACTTTCCTCACCTAAGGATTTAGTTTTTTCAATGAATCGTTGAGCAAGTGTTGAGATACCACTGCATCTCGCCATACAGTTCAACGCCACCCTTTCCCCTGCCAATATAGATCTTGCTTCACCCCGGACAAGAGCTATGCTTTTCGGCAAATCGCTATCGATTTTCGTGCCTTCCGCCACAAGCCAGTCGACTTCGCAACCTAAAGACTGGAACACGGCATCGAAAAACGGGATTCCAGACACGATTCCGGGACTTTTGATCCATAACTCTGCTCGGTCGTATTTCTCCCCCACTGCGAGAGCTGCGTAATCGAAATTCGGACAATCCTCTTCCAACCAAGATGTGACTAGTTTTGTTAACTTATTCGGGGGGAGTATAAAAGAATTCTCCGAGACTGGTACGGACGTGTGGTGATTAGAGAACGGAACAATATCCCCCACTGTCTCGCTTTTGTGGATTTCGAGTGTGATCGGGCGGATTGTACGTGGTGATTTTGTTTTATCAGTCTTTGGGATGTCTAAAATACTTGAGCCTTTGCCGTGGCTATGTGGAAGAATCTTTGTAAAATCAGTCTGATCGTCGTTTAATTCTTTGCATCGTTTTCGGTGATAAACTCGTTGCCCGTGACGATTCACGTCGTCTGCGCCTCCATATGCGATCTTGAAATCTTTGTTGCAAATTGTACAAAAAGCGAAGAGCTTTCCCAACGAACTCGGACGAACCCAGAAATACTTTTCCTCATAATATGATTTGTAATTGGCTTTTGGCTTCGGCATTTTTTACTTTGTCAATCTCAATTTAAAAAATAATTCAACCTACCATTCCTGAAAATACCCCTTTTTTTTAAATTAAAAAGTATGTGCGCTCAGTTAGATTATCAAAGCTGTATTTAGTCAAATCTTGCTACTATGCCACTCTCGATACTATACCACTTTTACAGTACAGTATACTGTAGCTCTTTTAAAATCTTAGTCACTTAATCCTTTTACTTTGGTCCCGACGGGTGGCATAGTTACAAGATTTGACTGTATACCAATATAGTTCACAGGAATTAAAATTTTAATTTAAAAAAGAATTCTTAAACAAGTTATAAAATATACTATGCATATACATATCTATGTCTTACAACGACCCAAAGCAGTTTAACACAATTCACACAGTATTAGCGGTATGAAAAATAATTCTTAAAAAATATGAAACAAAAATTAAAAAGTACACCTATACAACAGTATCGAAATAAGGCATGCACACTTTTGTTAACAAACAGTGAACTTTTTAGCTCGGAACAAGGGTTAATGCACAGTTGATATTTTGCTATTTCTAAAGCTATGTCATATGACAAGGGAGCAAAAATTATAACGTGATATTCACAACATCTACAAAATACTAGGGATGCCCTTAGGCCTTACCCACCGTGAGTTAGTGCATACAATACAGGGTCAGATCAATTAAAATAATTTATTACAGAAAATGGCTGGAATCGTACTCGCGCAAGTATTAGGGATATCCATTTCAGAATGAAGATTCATATTCGATTTCAATAGAAAAAGATTCGAAATTATTTTTTATTCCACAAATCCAAATTAAGTGCTCATAGGGGAACAAAATTATTTTAAATATTCATATAATTTTGAATAAAAATAATAAAAAGAAATATTGTTTTATTTTATTAATTTTAGTAATAGTGATGATTATTTTTACCATTTTATCAATCAATTATAATGTTCTTCTCTAAATTATTTTAAAATATTTTTTTGTCCTCTAAGTATCTTTTAGAGTTACAATTCAAAATTCTAGTTTTAAAATTATTAAATCTTAGAATGATTCTAGCAACCAAACTGCTTCTGATATGACATCCCTAACTGACATACGACTATCTAAAAAGATACGAGTAATGCATTGCACATTAGATGCAATAATACGTAAAAAATTAAAAAAACACAAAATCTCATTAGTTAAACTAGGTAGTAAAGTCAAAATTTTATTGCTTTAAACAAAGGGAAAAAAATTACAGTTATTTAGATTTAAAAAATATATGTTGACCATAGTTATATCGGTTTAAAGTATTTCAGGACTTCATTTAAACTGGAAATGATATGCTCTTGATTTTCATTATTAAGCTGCCCGGTTGGGTCCAGCAGCAAGGCATTGCACCCAGCAGAAATAGCCCCGAAATAATCTTTTTCCAAACTATCACCCACGTGCAACATTTCGGATGGGTGGATATCTTTCCGGCGAAGTTCCTTTACTTTTTCAATGGCAGCATGAAAAATTCTAGGGTCAGGCTTCTCAAATCCGTAGTTATGAGATGAGATAACGAAATCAAAATGCATAGGAATACCTAAAAAAGCATTAAAAAATAGAAAAGTTTGAAAATATCTTGGCCACATTCGCATATTTTCTTAAATTTATTTTATTTTTACAGGTCATGCTATAATACTGGTAACTGTTATTTTATTGTTATTTTAAACTTCCGTTTTGCTAGATTCCAACTATTACCGGTAGTTCTTTTAATTAGTATTATTTAAAAACGCTGAAATAAATGGTACTTAACTAAGATTGTTGTTTTACTAGTGGTGTAAAATCGTTAGCACTTTTTGTGCTAAATGAAAAAAACATTTTAATGTTAATTGATTATTGGTCATTATCACAGCATTTGTAACATAGCTATATATTTTACATTAAAGCATACAACAGGGGAAAACTAAAAGGAGGAAAACTGCACACTATAATAAAAATAATAACATTAGAGTCAGTTTTAAACATAAGGTTGGAGTTAGGGTTAGTTCTGTCCGGCCCGTTGGTCTAACGGTTAAGTGCGTCGCCTTTCAATCGAAAGGTTGTAGGTGCGAAACTGGTCGCTAGCTAGTCGGTTGTGTCCTTGGGCAAGGCACTTTACGGACATTGCCTGAACCCAGCGGATTAATGGGTTCTACCAAATTGAAGGAACGTGTCTATCATATACAACACACTGCAATAGCTTCAGTAACCCGACGATGGGCGGGAGGTGATCTGACGATTGCCCGTGTGTTAACCCCCTTGGTTTTCCCATTCACGGGGATAAAGATGAATATCCTTTCCTATCCTTTCTGGGGTTGAGGTAGTGATTAGGGTAAGATTTAAATTAGTTTCTGAATTTTAGTGTGCAGTTTCCCTCCTTCCCTCCTTTTAGTGTTGCCCCATACAACATTTACCGGAAGACTTAAGAGTATGCAATATTCTTTCATCGTTATTTGAAATCACTCCCACAGTTAAATCTTGGGTCTGTTTCAGATTGGCGACAGTTTGTAACGTTTCAACCACTGAATGGCAGGGCAACCATTGAAAATTCCAATAAATATCATCCACGGCTGATTGCAACTGTTCTGCTTGAGGACTTTTACAGGTCTTCCAAATTTCCACACCGTCTTTAACTTGGTACGGTACCACAGAACCCTCACATAGACTTCTTGAGCTTGAATTCAACACCGCCTCGATAAACACCGACCCCCACCACTCCTTCGAAGTGATACCATTATGAATTCCAAACATTGGGCTCTTTTTAAGGTGGTTTTTGTAGGAATCAGCAAAAGAAATTTGCAGATCATAGGAGTCGCATGTTTGATTGTAGAATTTGTGCAAAACTTTGGAGTATTGTTCACCGACTGTGGTCTTTACTTTAAGAATTGTGCCGGTAATATCAAATGTCACTAACCTTATAACTCTCATTATATTTCTATGTTGCCTAACAAATAAAATTAGTTCCGGTGTCTTTTGTTGAAATCTGTTCAATGGTCATTAAGCACAATAAAATGCTAAGCTGTGGGCTGTGGCAGTCTGCATAAATATGTTTCCATTTTTAGTAAGCAGTTTGCCTTTCATTTCTCACTTTACAGGAGGAGTTTTTGCGGGAACACTAAAAGGAGGCAAAGAGTGATGGAGGGAAACTTCTCACTAAAATTACGGAAACTAATTTGAAACTGGTCGCTAGCTAGTCGGTTGTGTCCTTGGGCAAGGCACTTCACGGACATTGCCTGAACCTAGCAGTGAGCAGCTCAATGGGTTCACTAAATTGAAGGAACGTGTGAATCATACATAACTCCGGTGGGCGCGAGGTGATCTGACGATTGCCCGTGTGTTAACCCCCTTGTTTTTCCCATCCACGGGGATAAACATAAATATCCATATCCATAAACCCATAAAATTACATAAAATTTTGCACAAAGTGTTAAACATAGAATGGCACTTATTAGCTTTTATCAAATTTATTTTGAGAGAAAAGTAGTGCTATTAAAGCCTAATATGAAAATTTATTTATTTTTCTATTATCCCTTTATATCTGTTTCACTTGTAGGTATACTCTTACAATCTCTTTCATCACACACAAACATGTAGGCATATCACCCAGTTATATTTTACAGTTTAAGCTGTACATAAAAACTAACAACGAATTTAGTATAGTAAACAGGTGCTGAATATATTTCCTAGAGTATATTTTGAATTCACTTTTTTAAAAGAAAAAAACTTGATCACTTTCAACTCTGACATTGCTGGTATTCACTGATCAAATCTTTTGTGTTCTTCTCGGCTTCGGCAAACTCATAAGTGTCCATACCCTCCTCAGTGTACAAATTAGTGAAACCCCTATTTTTATACAAACGGTCGAACTTCGTTGATAATCGTTGAAAAGCCTCCTGAAAAACAACCCCGGGTGACCAATTGTGTTGAAAACCAGATAGCGGGTCAGTTAGTTTCCCTGGTTAGTTCATACGTATTACATTGAATCACCAGCATTAAGGTCGTAAGATCGAAACCAGCTGATTTAGTAAACTGTTTTCCAGGACGAGATTATACCGGCTTATCTTGAACTTAGTAAAGAAATGTGGACGTTAAAAACGCTCAATCATCAAAGTAATCAGATGATTGATCTTGTTATAACGCTCTGGCGTTTTGCTTTCATCGAGTTGAAAATTGTATTATAGTTTGTAAAATTTGAGTTTATATGCATGCATTAATATGTTGTCGAAATATCTATAATGCTGTGTACCTGGATAGCAGTGTTGTTTCCTATGGAAGTGGCGGTCAATTCGACTCCTGGGGGTGGGTTGTTTTGTGTGGTTGTCATTACGTTGTTCGGGATCCAATCAACGAAGTTGTCGCTGTTTTTGTTTTGCATATCAATCATTTGGTCGTTGACTTCTTTTAGGGACATGCGGCCACGAAAAATGGCGGAGGCCGCCATGTACTTCCCTTGGTGTATGTTGCAATCAGCCAATATATTATTGGGGTTAAATATCTGCTCTGTGAGCTCGGGTACAGTTAGGGCATGACTTGGGAACGGGACTATTCCGGTCATCAAGAACTGGAGTCGAGGGAAGGGTATCAAGTTAACGGCCAACTTTCGGAGATCGGTGTTTAAAATACCTAAACAAAAAAAACTAGTCACGATAGAGTTTTATCCCACAGAATGGGAAAACGCGCGCGGGGGGGTGTTATTACACACGCAATCGTCAGATTACCTCGCGCCCACGTCAAGTTACCAGAGCTACTGCGTAGACGTTTGTGCAAGATTCAAACACTCCTTTAGTTTGGTAGAGCCCATCATTTCCCCTAGTTCAGGCATTTCCGCTAAGTGCCTTGTCCAAAGACACAACTAACTGGCGAGGGACCAGTTTGAAACCATTCGGTTAAAAGGAGAAGCAAACTAGACTAATCGGTAGGAATCTAAACAGTCAATAATGATGTTAAACCAATTCAAACCTGGAAATCTCGTGCTGGCGGTAATACCGCTCATAGCAGAACCAATCAGATTGTTTAAATTACTATTAGAAGGAGATTGTGAATTTTGGGTCGCGATTTTAAAGAGGGATTCGTTGTCAATGCAAAATGTTTCTGTGGAATATTCCAGAAGCTTGTTCATTGCCAATATAGCATTGTATGGCTCAACAGCCATCTTTGTCAATTTGGGTGACGGTAAAACACTGAAGCTTGTCATCATTCTGAAATAAATGCTCGTTTATATGCGATATAATACTTATGTTTATCCTTGTGTAAGAGACAACAAAGAGTGCGCGATATAACACGGGCAATCTTCAGATTACCTCTTGAATACGTATAAGCAAGTTTTATCACACGGACAATCGTCAGATTTCCGTGAATACTCATGTTTACCCCACGGGCGGAATAGAACCACATGATGAGCATATAAGAGATATTACAGCATGTGAAAATTAAAGAGATATTTTTACATTATAGGAACAAACCGAACCTTCACTGGGTTGCCAGATTTACATATGAACACAACTGAATACCTAGTTTTAGATGACGATCACATGCATTTTAATGATTTGATTATTCACACTTGTATTTAATATCCTCGCTGACGTATAAAACAAATAGAATCAATTGTAAAACACCTGTGTGAGTGTTCATCGTGTAGCTTCCTCATCAGCAGAGTCCCCATTCCTGAACCTGTACCGCCACCTAACGAGTGGAAGAAATGAAAGCCATGAAAGGAATCGCAACTTTCAACTTCCTTGCGTATAACGTCCAAAACGTCGTCGACTATCTCAGCGCCCAATGTGTAGTGGCCTTTAGCCCAGTTGTGGGAAGATCCCTTTGTACCTACAGAATAGATAATATAAGCTTACTCTCGGTTACGTCTGATATATGTGTTTATTTAATATTAAAGCAACATCCCAATCATATTCATCAAACTACAGGAGCTGTGGTAATCCGACGGTGGTTAAATGGTTATCTGATGATTTATCGTGTGAAAAAATAGTCCGTTAAGGTCGATGATTATTTTCCAAATACTTCGTACGGTAGGTGTCGCGTGCAAGCCATGATTTAGGGTCCACGGAAAGCCATGCGTGTTTGTTACGGTCGTGTACCCGAATGGTTAACTCGACCAATACATATACCGACTCTAATACAAAAACGTTCCTTGTGACGAGCCCATCATGGATTCGAAACTTAACTCGGTAAAAAAAAACATGCGTGTATGAACGGTGGAATGACCGAATGGTAAGACAACCCGATACATGTACAGTATTAAATATGTAAAAACGGTCTTACCGATAATCCTTTTTTACATTGCTAAATATCCACATGATGGGTTAGTCACTAAGACCGTTTTTAAATAGAAATGGTATGTATTGGTCACGTTAACCAGTCGACCTGACTACCTGTGATGATCCTATTGCGGGTCCAATATTTAGTATAGTACGGATACTTTTGTGTGAGTCGCAAGGTTTAGGATTGCATATTTCGTAAAGTTCAGGATTGCAATATATTCGATAATTTTACCATAATATTTTTGATTTATTTTTTTAACCGGACCCAGTTTCAAACCCATTATGGGCTCGTCACTTAGACCGTTTATTACATAGGTTAACAGTATATGAAACGGTCGTGTTTACCATTCGGCCACACATCCACTTAACAATTTTAACATACCGAAAATACAGTTGCCCGGTTTGAAGATACCACCGTATGGGCCGGAATGCACAGAGTCCATGGTACTTGGCTCGAGATCAACGATCACTGCACGTGGATAGAAATGTTTTCCCATGGTTTCTTGGTAGTAAACATTAATACGTTCCAGTTGTAGGTCACTGTTTCCGTAATGGTAACCAGTTGGGTCAATACCATGCTCTCCAGATATCACTTCCCAGAACTAAAATTATAATAAGATATTCACGTTTATCGCCGTGCTGAAAGGGAAAATCAAGGCGTTAACACACGGGCAATCGTCAGATCACCTCGCGCCCACCGTGGGGTTACCGAAGCTGTTGCAGTGTGTGGTGTATGATTTAGACGACCCTTTAATCCAGTAGAACCCATTAAATCCCCAGAATTCAGGTAATCTCCGGTAAGTGCTTTGCCCACGGACACAACCGACTAGCTTGCAACCAGTTTCAAACATGCAACCATTAGGTTGAAAGGCGTCGCACTCAGCCACCAAGCTAAAATTAGTTTCAAAATCTTACTTTTGATCCAATTCGGTTACCGCACTGTCCGACCTGTACATTTACTATCTCCCCCATAACTTATTAAAGTGACTAACTTGTCGTATAAAACGTGCTGCAATGATACACTCGTTTGAAGAATAATCGTCGAATAAATGACAAAGTCTAAAACAATTTGGGTCGGTATTTGTCATATCCTGCAAACTGTGTGGAATCTATCGACCACATTTAGCGGATGCTCTTTTATATAGAAGTTTCCGCAGTCGCTGCATTTATTTTATAGTCTGTTCACACGATATTTGCTACAATGTCGAACAGTCCATAGGACTTGATTATGTGTATATCCTTTATTTTAGTCGCTCTATGTTATTGCTTTCATATCAATACATAACTTATTTTTGCTGCACTTTATCCTTTATAAGTTGAGCGAATGCTACACCACCGGTTATGAAATTTTGAAAAGACAAAATCGACCTTTTTGTCCAGCCACCTCAAGCTCTAGATTAACTTGGGTGTTTGGTACGTCGACCTTTCATCCGAAAGATTTCTGGTTCGAAACAGTTACCTGTCTAGTCGGTGGTGTCCTTGGGCAAGGCACTTAACGGAAATTGATAGGTTCTACTAAAATAAAGAAACGTCTAAATTATACTCAACACATTTCAATAGCTCCGGTAACCCGACGGTGGCCGGTATTATTCGTTTTTCCATTTACGGAAATACATATTAACATCATATCCTGGACCGTTTCAGAGAAATTGCTATATAAACCGATCGTGTTAATAGTTTCACAGTGTTTACTAATTCACCATATCTTGCGTTGGAAATATAACATTATTTTTCTTCATGATGGATTGGTTGTTCCGATTGTCGGAAACGTAAGAACAACAACACTGTTCTCTTAACCTGAGCAAAATATCTGACGACTGTTTGCATTACCGAGCTAAATAGACGAACTGGTATGTACATAACATTGCATTCATTAAGAATGTTTAAACGGCGACCAATGTTTAAGTTATGAACCTGTAATGACGAATGGATAATGACACAAACCAAAGCTTTGTGAAAATTTGTACTTTAGTTTATGCAAAATTTAACTTGACTAGACAGGATACTATTTAGTCTTATCAGAGGGAAACAGTAGGCCTAAGAATTAATGGATTTTGTATAAATTATTAAATTATTTTAAGCATGGAACTAATGAAGTAAGCATAAATAAACAAAGTTAGCATTAAATAATGAGGTAAGTTAGCATTAATTAATGAGTTTTTCTGAATTAATGATAAATTGTCTTGTACCCCTCACCACACATACAAGACAAACAACAGATAAGCGCAAATAAATAACTTGTGAGGACAGAAAGCATAATGCAGGTCATCTACTCAGTCTAATGGCCGAGATATAGGGTAAATATCCAGAAACAAAGTACCCACATCCAATAATATGATAACACAGTTTACATTTTTGGTTAAAAATGTTATTTGTATGCTGTAAATTTTAATAATTTTATACGTCAATTGTCATTTTATTAACAATTTATATTTTAAAAATGTTAATCTCAAAAGTTTTGAATATATTTTTTGTTGATTACCACACACAGATGTCGTTTTTGTTTGCCATCGTATAGTTTTAAAAGAAGTTACCCATTCAGGGTGTGAACTGTCATTCATATCTTTATAATTTAGTTTTAATATTTCTAACGAGCGAAGTTCCCACGTCTCTCAGTCAGTTTTTGTATAAAATTCGGTATATGCATCGGCAGCGTTAACCATTCGGCTACACGAAAATTTAGTTACGATATAAAGTTTGCAGTAAACAGTCAGGCAGTCGACTCCCGAACGTGTCTATCATACACAACACAGTGCAATAGCTCCGGTAACCCGACGATGGGCGCGAGGTGATCTGACGATTGCCCGTGTGATAACCCCCTTGGTTTTCCCATTCACGGGGATAAACATGAATATCCTATCCTATCCTATCCTCCCGTTTTGTGTATATTGAACCGATAAAATTTTATTCCCGCCGGATGGCGACAAAGATCCAAATACAACAAATAGTTTATGCATGAGCAGTTTTCATTGAATCGTGCCCGGGGATGCAAGATTGAGTGTATGTGAGTCTTAGTGCAAGATAGATCCATTTCTATTTTTATGAATTAGCAAGTCACAGTTGTCTACTAATATTTATCTTAAGTGTAGAAAACATGTCGCCCTTTGAAGGCTATAAAATCAAGTTGTTTTTTCTAATGTTTTTTTTAACCGGGGTGTGTTTTAAACACATAATGGGCCAGAAGACTGTTCAGGTGTAGAACTATAGGCTAAATGTTGCGTTACCCATTCGGTCATTATACCGTTTAAAATCGTTTATGCTTTTCTTTGCATTACAAACGCGAGTGAAATTATAACACCATCAGATAAATAGAAATTTGCTCATGTCTTATAAACGCACAATATTTTTTAAAACCTTGCTTGTGACAGTATGGTAATACAGGCCGTGTAACAAAGACGGAAATAGTTAAAACGATTTTTTTCTGAACAGCGCGCTTGTTGCTATTACTACAAATATGCTTATTCTTATTGTGTGTACGGTCCTGTGGCCGAATGATTAACGCCACCGATACATATACAGGCTTACATAAAAAACGGTCTAAGCAACAAGCAAATCCTGGCTTTTAAACTAAAGCTTGTCTGGTAAGATGGTGATATACTGCACCTAATTGCTAATAGTTTATTGAATAAACATATCATGACATAGGAACAGAGAAATATGATAACAAATAGTCGCTAAACACATCAGTGTAATATTACTGTTGAATATAACGTACGCAGTCGTGTTAATCCTAGGCAAACTACAAAAAAGGAACAAATTATAAAGAAAATTTAATGATGTGAAGCCGGCTAAAATTACCTTAAATCGGCAACTTACATCGAGAAAATTGACATATTCATATAAAACAGACCACAATGAATAGGATAGAATTTTCATATTTATTCTCGTGTAAGGTAAACGCAAGGGTCAATAACACACGAGCAATCGTCAGATTACCTCTCGTCGACTTACAGGAGCTATTACAGTGTGTTTTGTACAATTTAAACGTTCCTTTAAACCCATTGTTCTACTAAGTTTCGGGTAATTTTCCTAACCAAGGTTTAGCGGAAATATACACTCATCCACTAAGCTAGTCGATAGGACTTGAAAAACCACAATTGTACAATTGTATGATTTGTTCTAACCCTATTTCAAACATCTTTTTTAGACAAAAATTATAAATGAAAATGTCAAACTTGGAATTTGTTGATAGTCGTAGAAAAACATTGGTCGATTTTGTCAAATTTCTTGCTGCATATTCCCTCATATTTGCAGGATACAGCGCTCTGCTGTGTCTCCAGACCAGTATCAACATAAAAGATGGCGTAGGTAAGATATTGCTGTAAATTCTATATGATTGGACGGTATAACTCCTTGTGTAAACTAGTTTGTTTTGAATTAGATAGGTTTTTCAGGTTTATCCCCGTCGATGGGAAAAGCAAGAGGGTTAACAGACGTGCAAACGTTAGATTACCTTGCGCCCACCGTCGGGTTACTGGAGCTATTGCAGTGTGTGTTTTGTAAGATTCACACGTTTCTTTAATTCAGTAGAATCCATTAATTCGCTGGATTCAGGCAATGTTCGCTAAATGCCTTGTCCAAAAACACAACCAACTGGGTAGCGACCAGTTTCAAACCTCTCGGCTAAAAGACGACGCACTAATGACTAAACCAACAAAGTATATATTG
Organism: Ciona savignyi; assembly: GCA_000149265.1. Classification (NCBI taxonomy): domain Eukaryota; kingdom Metazoa; phylum Chordata; class Ascidiacea; order Phlebobranchia; family Cionidae; genus Ciona; species Ciona savignyi. The sequence goes on along the minus strand of CH002036.1, from coordinate 584,665 downwards.
GATAAAACGGCTACATGAAATATGCACGCTGGTAAAGTCAGATCTGGGAGATTTATATTGATCCGGGGAAATGGGAAAAAGCATGAAGCGTTATCCCACAAGCAACTCTCTGATTACCTTGCGATAATATAAGGGAGGGTTTTCACACAATTAATCGCCAGATTACCTTGTGCCACAAAGTACACACCACGAGATATATATGTACCAGTTTTGATTCTGAAAGGCAACACTCTTATCCATCAAATTAAAAAGGTCGCGCATTTACATGTTACCAACAAGTATAATGTATGGGCTTGACACTGGTCATTTTGTTAGGTTATTATAGAGACATAGGTAATAGAGGCTGACCTTGTTTTTACGATGGTGTGGCCGAATGGTTAACGCAACCAATACACTAACGAATTATATACAAAAACGGCATTTGCAACGATATAATTATGGGTTCGAAACTATAAGCATGTAACACAAAAACTCGTATAATGTAAAAACAGCTAACACAAACCCGTAGGCTTTACTGGCTAATGAGAACTGTATTAACACGTCGAATTGCCAGCATGATTTTTATCGTTTAAAACCACAGGAAGTCTTAGATTTTTAGAACTTAAAATTAAGGTTTGGATATGGCACCCAAACTCAAATCCCTCCAATTCTTGCTTAACAATTTTGAGCTAGTACACCTCGATACGATAACAATTTCTTTCAAAAATCATTTAAGCAGCTAATAAGTATGGTTAAATATGGGTAACCCGCTAAAGATTGAAAAACACAAATTTCCTATAATCACGGATAAACGTGAGTTTAATATCTTAACTTTTCACAGGGGCAGCTTCTACGACAGCAGCATATTGTACATCGGCTGTATTCGGGGTGGTTATAAGTCCGGTTTTACTTCGCAAATTTCAGTCGAAATATATTTTTCTTGGTTGCTCGATCACCTATTTTTTGTATATAGTCGCCAACTACTATCCAGGTACGTTAGTGTAAGTTTTTTTTATTTATACGTTGTTTTCGGGTATATACTTTTTAGTTTTAGGGTATTTTAGGTACGTAGTTTTTAATATATTACTTGAATGGAATTTATATTTTTTCCATATTTTTCGGTTACTTACTTTTTAATGTTACAGCCTAGTTTTAAAGTTTTTTTTGTCACCATTTCTTATTTTGTTGCTAGTGATGTCTTTTGTGTTCCATAAAAAAAGGATGTGGCTAAATAAAATCTCCAACATTGGTTCTGTTTATGCTGGGCAAGGCACTTAGCGGACAGACATCGTCTAACCTCATCCTCAATGGGTTAATGAATTCTACTAAAATGGAACTACGTCCAAAACATACACATCACACTGCAATAGTTCCGATAACTCGACGGTGGGCGCGAGGTGATCTGACGATTTACTACGTGCTAACCCCTTTGGTTTTTATATTTACAAGGATAAACATAAATATCCTATAGTATCCATGTATCTGCATAAATAACATGTGAAATCAAATTAGTACAAAATCCCGTAAAAATCATGTTTTGACGCAACTTATTATAAATGATTGTAAACAATCCAAACGTGGTACATCCGACCTATACACGTTATAACAATTCCAAATTATTCCAGTCGATTTTATTCTCATTCCCGCTGGCGTGCTGGTAGGTATGGGTGAGGCTACTATGTGGCCTGTGATGATGATATTTGTGGTTCACTACGCAAAACGATTCGCAAAATTTAATACCAAAGACCCGGTGGTTGTGATTTCAGAGTTCACCGGCTATTTCTTTTGCTGCTTCGAAATGTGTCAGGTAGGTACTGAATTTTATTTTACCGCCCCTTTAAAGATATATAAGCCCCTTTAAAAATAAGAGTTATAAGCCCCTTTAGAAAAAGTTATAAGCCCCTTTAAAGATATGGCGTTACAAACATGCATAAAATATAGCAAAAGGTAAGGTTGAAGAAACTGCAAACCGAAAGTTTTTATAGTGGGATAGTAAAATTAATCCCAACAATTCAAAATGGTTTATTATTATAGTGTGTGACACGCACTTTGTTACCTAGCTACTAGAAACAAGTGGAAACGGATGGGTTAGCTAGTCAGTTTAACCACCAAGGAAGTAATTTTAAACAAACGATATACTTCGGGCGTTGAATATACCAATCGTAGCTGGGACCCTACTTGCCTAAAAATATAGTCAACAGTACATATATAGTGGTTAAACTGACCAACATTTCTAAAGTCACAATTATATACATATTTGTACTTTAGTTAGTCTTGATAATTATGTTACCTGTCCATTTGTTCCACATTTCCAGTCCCTACCATACACATTTTTTTCCCCATTGATCAACCTTAATAAGCACACCACCTGCCCGTATGTGCAATATTTCCAAAGCCCCAATCATATATATTTGTACACAAATCATCCTTGATAAGCACATCACCTGTCCATCTGTGCCCCATTTCCAAATTCAAACTATACTTTCACACGATAATGCATTACATATTCCAGACATTTGGAAATCTTCTAAGCTACGCTATATTGTACGCTGGTAAAACCGTAACGGACAACAACGGGAATGACATCAACAACAATGCAACCGTCGACCTGTCTATTTGCGGATCTAACGATTGCCAATACCCGAACGAAACCAACGCCAATTTGAACCAATACGTACCTCAGTCCGAGACGATATTGTACATTATGATCGGAGTGATGGGTTTTCTTGTGCTCTGCGCTATCGGACTCATAACGTTTTTCGTCGGTAAAATCGACCCTTCTCTGGAATTGAAAGAAACTTATATTAACGGGACAAGCTTTTCAAAAGTTGTAAAGGATTCTGGTGAAGTTAAATTGGGCAGTTCCACAAATGAAGAGGTATGAATTGTTCCAATATTGTCTGAGTGTAGTAATTATGGGTTGAAACATGAATATTCTATGCTTTCTAAACCAATTTAACTTATTTGTTCATTTTAGACAACTAAATGACGTGCAAACCGTCAGAACGTAATGGCTGGTACAATGAATTCCAACCAGGTGGCACGCCACTATCGAGTACTATTAACATACTCTCTAACCCTACAAGTACTGAACTGTATTGAGAAATAATTTATATGTAATTCCGTATCATTTTTAACTTTTAAAAAATGACGGTGTTTGGCAGTGTGGCTTAAACATTAAAACACAATTTCCAAGGATGTAAACAGTTGTGTGGCCGAATGGTTAAATCGACTAAATTATGTAACGATTTCTAATTAAAACCTGTACTAGTTGCGTGCTTATCATGGGTTCAAAACTTATAGACCGGTAAAATATTACAGCCAATTACCGCCTGTATGCCAAAAACTGTTAATATATTGGGTATAGAGTAGGGTTACATTTAAAAAAAAATGGTATGACTGGACTGTAATATTTCGCTTTTAACTAACTAAATGCCTGAAACTCTACAATATTCCCTTTAATGCTTTATTACAGAATGATTTCTTAAACTTTTAAAAATTATTTCAGATTTTTTTTGCTTTCAGAATGCATATCAATTCGCAAAGAAAACTGTCCTGGCAACTGTCAAGCATATGATTAATCCAAAACAGTTGCTGATCACGCCATTTGCCTTGTACAGTGGATTGTACATGTCCTTTATGTTTGCCGAGTTACCGAGAGCGTACGCTTCATGTATGTTAGGAGTTGCGCAGGTAGAATTGCCGCTTCCATTTTTGATTTTTTGTTCAAAAATCTGAATGTTTTCCATTACCCATTCCTACGATTGCCATTAATACTTGATGCAACCAACACTAAGCACAACATGTCAGTGGTGTAGTTGCATTTTAGAAAGAAATATTTTGATTTTATTACTTACTCACTGTACAAACTATGATTTAAAGGTAACTTTTAATCAAAGGAAGGCGAAAACCAACACATTTTTATTAAAATTATTAACCCGTTGTATGGAAATCAAGTTCTTCATTGTGGTGTGATTACAGCAAAACAGAATAATTCACCAAGTCTCACAGATTTTTTAGAGATTTATATTTCGTCTATTTATCTAGACATCGTTAGCGCCTTATTCAAATAGAATTTATCTTCAGTACTGCAAACCATAGACATTAAATAATACGTTGGGGTTAAAACTGGTTACATAATTTTATCATCTTCAGTGTCTGTAAACGTAAAATGAGGTAATTAGAATAATCAACATTTTTAGCCACTTTAAACTAGTTTTGTAAAGATATTGAAAATTTCTTTAAAACTACAGAAAAAAGTCTTAATCGTCACAGCACACTGCATGTTCCGGTTGGGCGTGAGGTGATCTGACGATTATTCATGTCCTAACATATCCTGCGAATTCGCGTGGCAAGATGACGATTGCCATTATAATAACGTTTCTTTTTTCGTTTACCGGGATAAAAATAAACATCCTATTTTATATCCTAACAACAAGTATCTTAGTTGCCATATTTTTACAGGTTGGACTATGTTTAGCCATTGGTTTTACCTGCGACGCAATCATTTCTTACTTATGCTGCAAATTAACGAGCATAGTTGGGCGGACAGTTCCTTTTCTCTTTGTTTTCCTCTTCGATATCGGGACTTACATGTTCCTTCTATTTTGGACCCCGACAGCGTCCACTACTTGGCTGGTTTATGTTATTTTTGTAGCGGTAGGATGCATAGACGGCTTCTGGCAACCGCAGATAAACAGTAAGTGGATTTCGATTTAAATTAGATCGTAATTTGAATTATGATGGAATTTAAACAAAAAGTCAGAATTATAATAAAACCGCTAGTTAGTCTGCTAAGTCCCTCTTCAATCCATTATTCCACAGGGTTTAGACGATGTAGCCCGAATGGCTTACCCAAAATACGCGACTGTCTTGCGGTCCGACACATTATCAATTAGCTAACTGAATAGGTACTAGGTTCGGTAATCCTACAATGTTTTTTTTTTGAAAGTTAAGATTCTGCCAATGTGGCTAGTTAGTCTGCTGTGTCTTTGGGAAAGTAGACAACAAGTATTATTTTAACCTCAGGTGAGCGCGTTTAAAGACGAAAAAACAAAAACCTTTATTTCAGATACTGGATGATCCATTTTAATTTTTTAAATGTGTATAAGGGGTTTTTTAGCCATAAAAGAGCTGTTTCGTTTAATAATTCATTAAACAGCCACTTTTTTAAAAAAAAATAAATACTGATCATACAAACACACTACAATAGCTATACGGAAACACAACGATGGGTGCGAAGTAATCTGATGATTGCCCGCGTGATAACGCCATTTTTTATTTTTCCATTGACGGGGATAAAATGAATATCATACGCTATCCTATAAATGAACACTTCTCAGCTAAAAATATATACTCTACAGTTGTGCACGGCGAACATTTTCCAGAAAATCAAGACATCGCGTTTGTGGTTTGGAATCTATGGGTTTTGGTTGGTATCGCTGTCCAGTACGGTTGGAGTACCAGTCTGTGCGTTTACGTAAAGATTTACATTCAAATCGGACTTTTGTGCTTTTCAATGCTATGCTACGGTAAGAGGGTAATGCGAATAATTTTTTTGCTAGCGGTAGGAATAACCGGTGAACGGTTGATCATTTGTTAATGAATGTTAATACGCAAGGGGCGTTATAACACGGGTAATCGTATAACATCGCGCCCACCGTCGGATTACCGAAGCCATTGCAGTGTATTGTGCATGATTGAGATCTTCCTTCAATTTTAGTACGTCCCATTATTCCACTGGTTTCAGGCGATGAACCTGAAATGATTTGTCCACATACTCGACTCTAGGACGACACTACACATTATTAATTAGCTTAATACATATATATAGATATGTATTAAGTATACAACAATAGGATTGGTAATTCGACAGTGCTCCTCTAAATCTTTTTACTTTTTAAGGGATAGCTGAATATCGGTCCAGAGGACAAACTGAATATGATGTTAAAAGAACAATTTGAAATAAAACAACTATTTTTGTTTTTTTGCATTTATTTATATTGTACAAGAT
>CH002036.1:567681-578573 GCA_000149265.1 Ciona savignyi | reverse complement strand
TTTTAAAGACAAAACAGGTCAAAAATCCAATTAATCAACATGAAAGATTTGTGTTGAGCATAAATATTTGTTATTTTATCGTATTTTATTTGAAGTCTTTAATTGCTTTAGTTTTTTTTCCTTTGTTACAATGTTACAATAAAGAAGAATAAACCAATTATTTTAAATTAAGGAGACAAGATAAAACGGCAAAACTACAGCAGTTAAAACACGTGTTTTTATATTAAAGTGAGCCTAGCACATGCTGCTTCCAACCAAACAAACATTGGGGAATCACCACCATTGTTATTCAGCAAAGCAGTCATTTATATACAATGACTAAAAAAATTTTACTCCAATAAATACCTTATTTAATTAAAGAATAATTTAATTGGTTTACGATTAACGTCGTACGTTTGGGCTCTTACAGCCCCTTTGTCAAAGGGTGGTTAATCTGCAGATTTGAAGGACAGTGTCACTTAAGACGACCGAAACTATCCATATTAAATTTCACTGGTTGATATTCTACGAGTTCCAGCACATTTTCCACTGTGAATTAAAAAGTGAAAGGTTTATAGAATTAACTAGCTTGCATTACACATTGTTGTATTTAAGTAAAATCAGACCAAATATCTCGTCACATTTAAAGACTTGGATGCACAACCATAAAAAAAGAGAACGCCTTAATAATGGGATAACCACCAATAAAGAAAGAACCCCCAAAGCGAGAACATTTTAAAGAGAGAACACCATAAATATAAAAAAACAAAAGGATAGCTACCTAAAGAGAAAACCCTCTTTAAAAAAGTTCAACCTATATCCTTAGACAAACGTAATCTATTGTGACAATCTGGTATCGTATTAGACGGATCAACAAAGGGCCTTGGAATACATTGTTGCTCGATCGAATGTCAATTTCCATCTTCACAATTAGTTGCACACGAAATCAGTTTCTCAACTATTCGACATAATGTTATGTGGTAAGTGGAACCTTGATTCCGGAGCCGAAAGCGACGGTTCGAATTTGGTTTCATTTCGGTTTCATTTTCATAATCACTGTATAAATGAGGCCGAGAATTAAATATCGAGTCAAACTGATTAGTAATACAACGAGATAAATAAGAACTGGTACAAGACTTTTACTAAAGTTCGAATTGAAAAAATAGAAAACTTCTACAAAGGTAAGATAATACCTACGACTCGTAGGCTACAATTGCAATCGTTAAAGTTTAGAATCAAAGTTTTTTGTGTTGGTTATTTAAGAATTTATCATTTAACGCAGATGAAAGTGGTTGTTATTGCGATTTTGATTCTCTGTGCTGGGTTACCCGACTCGATAACAAATGGACAACAAATATCCAGAGCGAGACATGTTAATGTCGTTGAGGACAGGTACTTTGCTGTTCGATATAGTTATTATCTCAATGTGAACCAAGAATACAACTTTATACCATTTTTAATGCGGCTCTTTGTTGTGTTTAAATCAAAACCCCTTTTGTAATGTGTGTTTTAGTGACAACCCCTTATATATGTAGCGTGTTTTACGTTTGTGTGGCCAAATGGTTAAAGTGACCGATTTATATACTACTCCATATTTATAAATATGGTTTTCACTGACGAGGTCGATCGAAACTTACCTCGGTATAAAAAATATAATTTTAATGATAACTTCCTATATATTGTAATGTCAACCAGATTTTAGAGGTTACATTTAAACAAAAGTAAAACAATTATTGACATTCGCTGGTTTAAGACTGGCGCTTCTAGTTTTAAAAGTGAGCTGTATAAAACACTATTAGTTACTTTGGAATGTGTTTATAATTGTGGAAAAGAAATCATGAAAAAATATTTGTTCGGGTCTAGATGCCGACGACTGGACAACGATATTGAAATGAATTGGACTGAACATACTTACAAGTGTAAAGGCTTCAGTTTCAAAGGACCAACATGTGGTCTATGCTCGATACGTGGCCCAAGACCGAGACAGTAAGTACTGAGATATCTGTAAGTAAATAAAATGAATGGTGTTGCCGAATGGTTAGAAAAACGATACATATACCGATTTTAATACAAAAAACGTTATTAGTGACGATCCTATTATGGTTTATAAAAACTTAACTCGAAAATAAAACTAAATAAGTATATAATATAAAATTATTTTAATGTTTTGTATAGAAATTTAAATATACAAGAAATCTGTGCTACTTTGAACATATGGTAGAAATGGAATTGCTGATACATCATATTTGTACGTGATAGTCCAATTGTCCCGCCAACAACTTATCTTTGCAAATTTAGACTTAAGCCTCTTAGTTTTCAAACATTTGAAATTGTTTAGGCTTAAAAGAAATATAAGGTTTAAAGACTAGTTTTTTATATGTTACAAAGCGTATATTTACTGTGTTTTAACTATTGTAGTTTTGCCTTCTATAAAGCAAATAAATCTCATATAGCTAGACCTGCTATAAAGTTGTAATATACTTTACAGGTATGCAGCAGGAACAGAGTACAGAACAGTGCGATCTTTATACAACGAGGCTGTTCTTGTACCATATACTTGTTTCTGCTGACAACTTGACCTGGATTCTTATACGCTATACGCAATATGACCTAACAAAACCCCTTTACTGATATGTTTCTTTACTTTTTCCTATTTTTTTCATCTTCTTTTTTATTTTAAATGTTATAGAAACTGTGTATAAATATATATTTATGCGAGTATTTTAACAGTGTTAATAAACAAGTAACGAAAAATTGCCAAACACGTGTTAACCACCATTATTTGTAAACATAATTTTAACAGTAACAAATTTACCCATACAAATAGCAATTTACTATATATACCAATATAATTTTTTCTGCATATTTGCCTCAAAATATAATTTATTTTATGTCTTGCGATATCGGCTGCCGTAAACCGGACTGCTTATTGCATGTTTCGACTGCCGGGAATTCCCCTTTAATAATTGCTCTAGATTTTCCAATGCGTATTTTATATGAGAGACAGCAAACTGTTAAAGTTGGCTTTAGTTTCACAAGGTTTTGCAGAAATATTGAACAGTTCTTTGTATCAATGGTTCTTTTCAGTCACGAGATATCGGGTATCAAATTATAAACAAAAATTAAAAACTTTTTACATATTTTAACCTGACGGGAATTACCCTTTGAGTTTTTGTTAAATAAATTGTTCATGCAAATGATTAACATACCAGTTAACATTACTACAACTTTAAACCTGATTAAATAATCCATTCTTGCCGATCAACGGGGGGCCAGACATGCCTGTCACAAATATTACACAAAGAGAAAAACGGAGTAAATTTAATGTGTTTAAAACATTATTCAAAAGACGACATGAACTATGCACTGAGTTAACTGGCACAGTTACGTATTTCTCCCTAACTAAAGAAAGTATTTATAGTAATCTTCAAAAACAATTTCACTGAAAATATAACACCGTAGCCTATATACACTGTTGGTCATATTGTGCTATAATAACTGTTTAAAATTTAATCGTCCACTTAATCGTTGGATACTTAAGAGAACTGATGTAAATTTTCTTACCTTATTCTGTCCTGCTATCCCTCAGTCAAGAACTGAACAGCGTGTGGGTGTGTAGTTTCTACCGACATTTACTAAAACACAATGGATGTAAAGGAGTTCTTGGCAGTTTCGTTGGAGATCATGTATCAGACTGTGAGTGGAGACACAAAACAAATGTCGTTTCTTGTTTAACAATCGAATAAAAACAAAAGGTTGAAACCCGAAATAATGACGTTTTTAAAATTTTCCCCAAAACAGCGATAATTATCTTTATTCCTGGTTCGGGTAAGTTATATCTAACCTATCAATTTATTGGGACGGTTTTAAGTTACGCTACTATACCTGAGTAGGTTGGCATATGTACCCTTTTTGCTGGTGCAACTGATCATAAGATAAAAAAATGGGAAAAAAACAAGTAAGTAATTAACATGGGAGAATTAGCAAAATGTCCTTAAAACGAAAACCATGTATCGTTATATTCTCCTGCTATAAAAGAACGCCGTATTGGATAAATGACCATTCAAAAAGTGGAGATTAAACTTAAACGAAATTGTAAAGGTGAAAAGAAACAAGAAAAATATGGTAAATAAAGTCAAATAAGTTTGCAAGCTAACCGGAACAATGAAACCCGAATGAGTAATATAAAAAATATTTTGCAGAGAAATTGTATTTTCCCTATTTGTGTTGATGTGCTTGGTGTCATCCGTTCTAGTTACAGACGCCAGCGAAAGTTGGAAAGCGCGGGTAAGCACTTAAGTGTACATCAAACTGAGGCTACAGCTGATCGACATTTGTGACGTCACTGAGTCGCTTGTCGGAACTCCCTGGTGTGTTGTGCGTAATTTTTTTAAATATTTTTTTCTTTTTTTAGGCCGATTCTCTTCTTTTAAAACTGTATATCGGCAAAGATGATTTTAAAACCGCATCTCCTTGATCAATATCCAGAAAATTCACAAATTAAAGGGTGCCTCTAAATACCACGGGATCGCTTGGAGCGCTTGATTCACTTAGATTGCTATGGAAAGTAATTCTTACCCTGTCCCTAACACTAATCTCAACCCCAGAACTAACTTTAACCCCAACCCTAACATTAATATTATAGATTTTGTAATTACGAAGTATAGTAAGCGATCCATGCAATCCAAGCGATCCTGTAGTATTTAGAGGTAGGCTACCGCAAATTTAATACCGGTATTATATCAATACCAATGCACAATAACCCCATGGTTGACTGATTGGGTTAGCATTGGTGTTCAGGTAGAGATTAGCGTTTGGGTTGGGGTTCAGGCTTAGAGTTAGTTTTCACGCAAATAGTGTGTGCAGTTTCATAGAATAAATAGCGTGTGCAGTGCATAGACTAAGCACACCACTGAATACCCAGCATTTGGTTTAGCACCCATCACATTTCGAAATGTTTTAAAATCTTCATACAGAAGCGCGCTAGATATATACCGGTAGATATAATCCACAATACACCATGTGTTTCCACAAGTTACTTGTCGTTTCGCATGAACAACTCTCTACTAGGAAAAAATTACCCATAATACATCAGCACTTCCCATAAGCTACTGTATGACGTCACAAATGTCGATCAGCTGTAGCCTCAGTTTGATGTACATTAAGTGCTTACCGGAAAGCCGAAGGTAAAGTCATATTAAATTGAAATTATGCGTTTAGTCTTCATATTCTGAAATAATTGCACTGAATGTGTCATTACATTCATAGCTTGGCCACATTAAAAGGGGTGTTTGTGTTTTATCCTCGTAAGTGGGAAAACGCAAAAAGAGTAATCGAAAGGCTAAATTATAAATTATCTCGTGAAGGTTAGGGTATTTTAGCTATTTCATTATCTTGTATTCTGCACGACACGCTGCAAATCTCCGACCTTTGGTAACCCGACATTGGGCTCGAGGTAATCTGACGACCATTTCCGTACAAAAACGTTGCTTAAACCATAGAGATACTAATATACACTAGAGTGGCCTTTGTTAAATAATTGATAATGCTGCATTGTTGTAAAATGAATGCATTTGCCGTGCAATAGCTGTGTTGCCATTCAAATAATGGTTTAATTTTTTTATAATTGGTATTTAACTGAACGTACTTTTGAGCGGAGTTTTAAGAGAAAATAAATAATTCTTACTACTAAACTTTCTTTTCCATATTTTTAGAAATAAATTTATTAAACTTTTGCATTTTAAATGCAGCATATTTATTAAATAAAAAATATATGCGCAACACTGGACCAGACGACGTTCAAGTCGTCAACGATTTCTTCGTGCGAAACAAGTCCACAGAAACGTTTAAAGTTGTGACCTATTTTAATACCTACCACTCAGACACTCTCTTTGAAATATACCCCGAAAAATATACCCAATGTTTTAGTGTTTCTGTATTTGACGCAAACGGCACTTTACGTTGCCACGTTATATTATAGAACTGTACCAACATTAGCCCCTTGGACCACCAGCCGGAAAGGTGCAAGATCGAAACCCTCCACCGTATGCAATACACTTCTATAGCTTTAATAACCAAACATTGGGCGCGTGGGCCCAATAAACATGTGTATCCTATACTTGTTATGGGTCCCATTTGAAAAAATGGGACACATATTGTTTTTGTCCGTTTTTTTTTTTTCTTTTTTTTTTTTTTTTTTTCTTTTTTTTTTCTTCGTCAAACGCTTGACAGGCATGGCATGGCGCCCCGACATCTACCAGAAGGAATAATGGAATCGCAATGAAACTTGGTAATTTTTTAGAAAACATGGCCTAGATATGCAGAAACCAAAGTTTTAGGTAATAAATTTAGGGGAATTCCCCTTGGACGTTAAAAACCAAAACGGTCATTTTTTCTAAAAAATTAGCTTTTTAGGCAATAGCGCTTGAACGGCTGCTCCAATTTGAATCAAATTTGGTGAAATGTTAGTGCACTAGTCACTGATTTAACACTTAAAAGAAATAAAAAAATGACCTAGGGAAATACCCTAAAAATTAAACTTTTGCTGTTAAATGATAATTGTGACAGGCATGGCATGGCGCCCCGACATCTACCAGAAGGAATAATGGAATCGCAATGAAACTTGGTAATGTTTTAGACAAAATGGCCTAGATATGCAGAAACCAAAATTTTGGGTAATAAATTTAGAGGAATTCCCCTTGGACGTTAAAAACCAAAACGGTCATTTTTTTCTACAAAAATAGCTTTTTAGGCCATAGCGCTTAAACGGTTGCTCCAATTTGAATAAAATTTGGTGGAATGTTAGTGCACTAGTCACTGATTTAACACTTAAAAGAAATAAAAAAATTACCTTGGGAAATACCCTAAAAATTAAACTTTTGCTGTTAAATGATAATTGTGACAGGCATGCTATGTCGCCCCGACATCTACCAGAAGGGTTAATGGAATCCCAATGAAACTCGGTGATTTGTTGGACAACATGGTCTAGATATGCAGAAATCAAAATTTTGGGTGATAAATCCAGGGGAATTCCCCTGTGACGTTACAAACCAAAACGGTTATTTTTTTCTAGAAAAACTAGCTTTTTTGGGCATAGCGCTTGAACGGCTGCTTTAATCTGATTCGGATTTGGTTGAATGTAAGTGCATTACCTACTAATTTAACTATTAGAAAAAGAAAAAAAAATTATCTAAGAAAATACCCTAAAAAGATTTTGTTCTCAAATCATGATTGTGACAGGCATGGCATAACGCCCTGACATCTACCAGAAGGAATAATGGAATAGTAACAAAACTTGGTCATTTGTTAAACAACATGGTCTAAATACGCAGTAGAAAAATTTTGGGTGATAAATCTACGGGAATTCCCCTAAGACGGTAAAATCCAAAACGGTTATTTTTCTAAAAAATAGATTTTCGGGCCATAGCGTTTAAACAGCTGCTCTAATTTTGACCGGATTTTGTAAAAATGCTAGATCGTTATCCACCCTGTGTCACTTAAAAGAAAGAAAACATTTACTTAGGGTAACTCTCTTAAAAACGAAGATATGTTCCGGACTAATGATTGTGACAAGCATGCCACATTGCACTGACATCTCCAACAAGGATTCGTCAAATCGGATTAAAACTTTAAGAATTGATAGTTAACATGACCCACATATGTAAAAACAGAAACTTATTTACCAAGCTCATGGGGAATTCTCCGAAGTCTTGGAAAACTAAATCGGGCTGTTTTAGGAATTTAGCTTCATTTTAATACAGCACTTGAAACAAAGCTTTAATTTAGAACATTTGTGGTGAAACCTTTGTAAATCTAACACGATTGTTCTTTTTTTACCTACACACGAAGAAGAAGTTTGGTTTGATAACTATGGGACCCATGCGTTTATGCTTGCAGAAACAAAAACTACATACTCAGTGTATAAAATACAAAATGTGGTTAGGGACCCTGTAGCAATGAATATACGGCATACAACATGTGTTTTACAAAGAGTGGTTGGTAAGACGTGGTTGACACTCTCTAGTTAAACTTAAATTCGCACTTTTAGTTTTAGAAAATAATAACAGTACCGGTAGCGGAAATGATTATTTCTTGTTCTGCTTGGGGTTGCATAAAACGACAAATCAAGACTGCAAAGTAGATTTTTCACAGGTACATTGTTTAATAATATTATACAAATATACCACATACACGAAGTTGAACTGTAAGATCACAACTACTGTAATACTGGTAGTCCAAAACAAAAGATAAAAAAACATAAAACAGAAGTTAATCAAAATAGAAAAACAAAAAAGTGTTACTTGTGCAGAAATGCAGGGCTACAAAACAAGTTAAAGTAGCTGTTTCTAAAAACCAAAAATAACAGATTCCTAGTAGACAAGCCATTTGGCATATTGACCTTAAACTTTGGAGATACTGCCGATGGAACTATTTAGTACACACATCTCAATAAAAAGTGGTAAAAAGTGAAATACACAAAAAAAATATGCAACGACTTTTCATACATACTCCCCAAAAGCCTACCAATTCAATCGAAAACACCTAACATTACCACGCCCAGAACTTTGACAAAGTGGTTATCTGTCTTTGAAGGTAATCCTGGAATTACTGCAGAATCCATTGAAACCATTAAAAACAAGCAAGCCAACCTGGATTACAAATTATATTATTCACTTATATTGGATGAGATTGCAATCAAAAAGCAAGTGGAATGGAATGGGAAGGAGTACACAGGATTTATAAAATTTAGATAATTCACTACCTGTTGCAGCAAACGCCCTTGTGTTTATGCTGGTTCCAATAAATGCAAACTGGAAAATTCCAAAAGCTTATTTCTTCACTGATGGCTTGTCTGGAAAAACTGTTGCCGAAGTAATGCTAAGATGTTGTCCCGCTGCATGACAATAACATAGTAGTTTGTTCATTAACTTGTGATGGCTGTGGGAGCAACCAGAGTATGTTAAATAAATTAGGAGTACCTGTGTAAATGAATTAAGAGTACCAATGAACACCACAGTAGCTCCAGAACATGACCAAAGCTTCATACTCATCTCAGTGTTCTAACACACCTGCAGAGTGAAAAGTTTTTATTTTAATTCTTGAAATCCTTCCATTTAAAATTTGAACAACAGTGCAAAAATCTAGTCAGAATGTCTTCCAAATGCGAATCTGCTGGCAACCAGTTTGTAGCCTACAGATTTTTTAGTTAATCATTCAATGACGTTTTAACCAGTTTTAATTTATCTTTGTTGTGCATTTGAAATATCTGAAAAAGTGGTCCGTGTACGTACGTAAGCCTATGCAAGAGTGCGTACCGGTACTCCGGTATACGCGGTGGCCTAGCCCACTCTCAGGCGAATTAAAAACCTTTTTTATATGAAATAAGGTTTAAAACTTAATTAACAACTAATATATATCATCAAAGCATGTATATCAGAAAACAAGTTCACTGCACATTTATTAACTATTTACCATACCTGGGTAAATCCTTACCAACACGTGCTGGAACTCTTGCCGTGCAAAGCTTCAAAATGGCGGCCACCATGGTGACAACAATTACGCAACAGTAATGCCGCCTCTAGTGTATATTAGTATCTCTATGGCTTAAACGACCTTATTGAATAGCCCAATAAAATAAAACGTCCTTTATGCTGTCATTGTCCAACTGATTTTCTTGTTTCTTGGTGTGTCGCTTTTCAGCCGAAAGGTTGAAGTTTCAAAATTGGCCGCTAGACAGTCGGTTTTGTCTTTGGGAAGGTACTTCACAAACATTGTCTAAACCTAATAGATAAATTTAAGGAACATCTCCATCAAGCACAATAAACCGCAAAATCTCTGTAACGCGACGGCGGACGCAAGTTAATCTGACGATTACCCTTGTGTAAACGTCCCTTTCGTTTTCACAATTCACAGGGATAAACATGAATATCTTATGGTAGGTGCCGGAGATTAACCCACTTCGGGGCTACAAGATATACTTCCCCCGATCTTTCGTGGGAGACCGCCCCACATGATTGTGGGAGGTGGGGAATGCTTTCTCTCGCGGTTTGTCCAAGTCGCTGTCGAGCAGCATGCCACCAGCTGCTACCCCTTCCGACCGAGGCCGATTTATTATGAAATTCCGAGGCCGATTTATTATGAAATTCAGTTGTTCGATAAACTTACAAATACGAACCGGAAGATGGATATCCCAGTTGCATGTGATTGCTTATTACAACACGAGTAGGTATCACAAAACATTCAAAAAAGAGTCAGTTAATTACTTGACCACCGTGTCATGTTCTGGACTAGGCTTGTCTTAAGCCTTTGATTTTATTATTTCAAATTTTCTGAAGAATGTATATCATTTTACTTACTTTTTGTCAAGTCTTTAACCATTAAAATTAAATATCAGCTTTAACGGCAACATCTGTTTTTTTCTAACTTAATATCATGTGTATTTAGCCGACGTGTTTTTTTATTACAGAATTGTTGCCGTTTCATTCGGCTTCCATTTTAAAGTTTGCCATTTTCGTTATTTCTTTAATAAAAGAAAAATAAACTAGAGAGTGTCAACCACGTGTTTAACCACCACCATTCGTAAAACACATGTTGTATGCCATATATTCATGCTATACAGGGTCCCTAACCACATTTTGTATTTTATACACTGAGTATGTAGTTTGTTTCTGCAAGCATAAACGCATGGGTCCCATAGTTATCAAACCAAACTTCTTCTCCATGTGTAGATAAAAAAAGAACAATCGTGTTAGATTTACGAACATTTCACCACAAATGTTTTAAATAAAAGCTTTCTTTTAAGCGTTTTTCGTGGTTTCAGGGAATTACTGGGTTTATTAGATAAGTTTCTACTGGGTTTAGTACGTACGTTTCTGTTTTTACCTATGTGGGTTATGTTGTATAACAATTCTTAA
>CH002036.1:551726-567581 GCA_000149265.1 Ciona savignyi | reverse complement strand
CATGCCTGTCACAATCATAATTCAGGAAAATATCTGCGTTTTAAAGGGAAATACCCTAATAAATGATTTTTTTAATTGGAACAGTGTGTTTAAATGTCTAACCTTTTACCAAATCTGATTCAAATTGGAGCTGCCGTTTAAGCGATATGCAAAAATAGCGTTTTGGTTATTAACGTCTCAGGGGAATTCCTCTAGATATATTAGCCAAAATTTTGGTTTTTGCATATCTAGGCCATGTTGTCTAACAAATAAAAAAGTTGGATTGAGCACACATTTTTTTTCTTCTTGTAGATGTCAGGGCGACATGACATGCCTGTCACAATCATGATTGGACAACAAAAGCTTATTTTTAGGGTATTTCCCTAGGTAATTTTTTTATTTCTTTTAAGTGTTAAATCAGTTACTAATGCACTTACATTTTATCAAATTTGATTCAAACTGGATTTACAGTTCAAGAGCTATGCGCAAAAAAGCTCATTTTTTTAGAAAAAAATATTGTTTTGGTTTTTAACGTCTCAGGGAAATCCCCCTGGATATATTACCCAAAATTTTAGTTTTTTCAAATCTAGGCCATGTTGTCTAACAAATGACAAAGTTTTATTGCAATTCCATTACTCCTTCTGATAGATGTCGGTGCTACAACCCATGCCTGTCACAATCATGATTTGAAAACAAAATCTTATTTTTAGGGTATTTCCCTAGGTAATTTTTTTAATTCTTTCAAGGGATATATCAATGGTTAATGCACTTACAGTTTACTAAATCTAATTGAAATTGGAGTAGCCGTTCAAGCGCTATGCCTAAAAAAGGTATTTTTTTTAAAAAGATACCGTTTTGGTTTTTCACCTCCAAGGGCAATTCCCCTGGGTATATGCCCCAAAATTTTGGCTTATGCATATCTAGACCATGTTGTCTAACAAAGGACAAAATTGTTTTGCCATTCCATTACTCTTTCTGGTAGGTGTCGTTGACACAAGCCATGCCTGTCACAATCATGATTTGAAAACAAAATCTTATTTTAGGGTATTTCCCTAGGTAAATTTTTAAATTCTTTTAAGTGGTATATCAGTGGCTAATGCACTTACAGTTTACCAAATCTAATTGAAATTGGAGTAGCCGTTCAAGCGCTATGCCTAAAAAAGGTAATTTTTTTAAAAAAAGATACCGTTTTGGTTTTTCACCTCCAAGGGGAATTCCTCTGGGTATATGCCCCAAAATTTCGGTTTATGCACATCTAGACCATGTTGTCTAATAAATGACTAAGTTGTTTTGCCATTCCATTACTCCTTCTGGTAGGTGTCGTTGCCACAAGCCATGCCTGTCATAATCATGATTTGAAAACAAAATCTTATTTTTAGGGTATTTCCCTGGGTAATTTTTTTAACTCTTTTAAGTGGTATATCAGTGGCTAATGCACTTACAGTTTACCAAATCTAATTGAAATTAGAGTAGTTGTTCAAGCGCTATGCCCAAGAAAGCTATTTTTTTAAAAAAAGATACCGTTTTGGTTTTTCACCTCCCAGGGGAATTCCCCTCAGTATATTCCGCAAAATTTTGATCCGTGCACATCTAGACCATGTGATCTAACACACGACAAAGTTTTATTGCGATTCCATTACCCTTCTGGTAGATGTCGTTGCCACAAGCCATGCCTGTCAAGCGTTTGACGAAAAAAAAAAGAAAAAAAAAAAAAAAAGAAAAAAAAAAACGGACAAAAACAATATGTGTCCCATTTTTCCAAATGGGACCCATAACTAGAGAGTGTCAAACACGTGTTTAACTACCACTATTTGTAAAACACCTGTTGTATGCCATATATTCGTTCTACAGCGTCCCTAACCACATTTTATATTTTATACACTGAGTATGTAGCCTAGTTTGTTTCTGCAAGCATAAACGCATGGGTCCCATAGTTATTAAACCAAACTTCTTTTCAATGTGAAGGGGAAAAAATAAACGTCTTAAATTTACGAACATTTCACCACAAATGTTTTAAATTAAAGCTTCCTTTTAAGGGCTGTATTGAAATGAAGCTATATTTCCAAAACAAGCCCGATTTAGTTTTTCTTGTTTCAGAAAATTACTGGGTTTAGTAGGTAAGTTTCTACTGGGTTTATTACGTAAGTTTCTGTTTTTACATATGTGGGTTATGTTATATAACAATTCTTAATGTTTTAATCTGATTTGTCGATCTCCTTGTCTTATTTGTCGATCTCCTTGTTGGAGATGTCAGTACGATATGGCATACCTGTTACAATCATAATTCAGGAACATATCTTCGTTTTTAAAGGAATTACCCTAATAAATGTTTTCTTTCTTTTAATTGGAACAGAGTGTTTAATGGTCTAACATTTTACCAAATCTGATTTAAATTGGAGCTGCCGTTCAAGCGATATGCGCAAAAAAGCTAATTTTTTAGGAAAAATACCGCTTTGGTTTTTAACGTCTCAGGGGAATTCCCCTGGATTTATTATCCAAAATTTTAGTTTCTGAATATCTAGCCCATGTTGTCTAACAAATAACAAAGTTTGATTGTGCATACATTGTTTCTTCTTATAGATGTCGGGTCGACATGGCATGCCTGTCACAATCATGATTTGACAACAAAAGCTTATTTTAGGGTATTTCCCTAAGTAATTTTTTTATTTCTTTTAAGTGTTAAATCAGTTAGTAATGCACTTACATTTTATCAAATCTGATTTAAATTGGAGCTACTGTTCAAGCGCTTTGCGCAAATAAGCTAAATTTTTAGGAAAAATTACCGTTTTGGTTTTTAACGTGCCAGGGGAATTCCCCTGGATTTATAACCCAACATTTTGGTTTTTGCATATCTAGATCATGTTGTCAAAAAATAACAAAGTCTCATGCGAAGTTATTATTCCTTCTGATAGATGTCGGGGCGACATGGCATGCCTGTCACAATCATGATTTGACAACAAAATCTTATTTTTAGGGTATTTCCCTAGGTAATTTTTTTATTTCTTTCAAGTGTTCAATCAGTTACTAATGCACTTCCATTTTGTCAAATCTAATTTAAATTGGAGCTATCGTTCAAGCGCTATGCGCAAAAGATCTATTTTTTTAGAAAAAAATACCGTTTTGGTTTTTAACGTGCCAGGGGAATTCCCCTGGATTTATCACCCAAAATTTTAGTCTGTGCATTTCTAGACTATGTGGTCTAACAAATTACCAAGTTTCGTTGTGAATCCATTACCCCTTTTGGTAGATGTTGGGTCCACAAATCATACCTGTCAAGCGTTTGACGAAAAAAAAAAAAAAGAAAAAAAAAAACGGACAAAAACAATATGTGTCCCATTTTTTCAAAGTGGGACCCCATAATAACTATACTCCTATTGAGAGTAAAGGGCTATATAGCCCTTTTTGTAATTTTTATTGTATAACTGTTATTTTTAAGTATTGATAGTTTAATCTGTTTTCGACAAAAATTTGACGTTAGTTTTAAGTTTTCTAATGTTTCGTGAATTCATCGTAAATTTTGCTAAATATTTTTAACCTATTTGAAGAATCCCTTCTTACTGGGACCGTTTTTTTGTATAAATGAGTGGGTATATGTATCGGTCGCGTTAACCATTCGGCCACACGACCGTACAATGCGATCCAATTTTTTTTATCAAACTGAACACGCTCCAATAGCTATCGCCACCAGACGGTAAATTGCGGTTAATTTGGTGATGAGCCAATTGATAGCGCTACGGGCTATTCGGGAACGCAATGAATAAGTTGCTTGATATACATTGCAGCATATCACACGCTTTGAACACCAGTTTCACTCAAAATATTTGCAAATAAAAATACAAGTACCAATTAAACAAACATACCGAAAATACACTTATAGCGTTTATTTTTTCATCGGAACGAACAAAGAGTGTATTGAATACTACGTTTAAGTAACATTAGAAGGCCTTGACAGTTTTAATTATTTCCTGCGTATCTGCAACCGACACATCGCGCTTCATGGTAAGTATTTCTTATCGGCACTTGGCATTGAAGGTTCAGTATTAATTATTGGAGAGTGAGTTTGATTTTAATGTCGATTTTTGTGAATTATTAAGTGGTTGGTAAAAGTGCCAAGCAAATTTGTATATAAATAGGGGTGTGATGGTTACTTATGTGTATAATATTCGTCGAGATTTTTAATGGTGGCGTGCAGACGTTTAAATAGTATATTGTGATTAATACTTCGATATTTATTAAAATTGCAAATAGTAAACAAAGTCAGAAAATAAGAGCCCATAATGGGCAAGTCGTTTAGACTCCTTTTAATATGGAAATCGGTATATGAATCCTATTCATTTTACAAAACATTGCAAAAATCTACATTTACAAATATACTTTTGCTATAGGTAAATTCGTGTATGATTTACTTAAATGGCAGTTTGTAAAACAGCATTTCTCCTCCTGTTAATATTGGGTTATGGGAGGAGTAAATGCAAGCGTAAAAATTGCCCGGAAAATGTACAGATAATGGGTTATTCAAGAAATACACCTGCAACCAGCAACAATAACAGGTATGCATTTATTTTTGACTTAACACGAAATATCTGAGCATGGTCTTAGGAATTCGCTTTTGGGATATAAATGAATATCCCTCGTAAATGTCCACGGTTGATCAAAGCTAGCAGTTGCCTGGTAATGACGTAAGCTATGTTTATGTACATATTGTACGGAGTGTTTTTTTCAGATACAACGAAAGGATGCCAAATAAATTTAAAGAAGGTATGATATTATGTTATTAACTTTATATCTATTTTTTAATACGGCAAGTCAAATACCCTAATACTGTTATGTAATCGTCAATTTTGCAAGAGTTATAATTAAAAAACCACAGTTGCAGCGAAAACTCTTGTTATTTTTCTTGTTTGTTTTTAGTAAAATTCACTCATTTTTTTCGTCTTAATGTGATTCCCTTCTAATATAAAATTAAGCTTCAAAATTTTCTGAAGAATACTTTATTTTAAATTGTTTACAGAAGAAAGTATTGAAGACACCAATTTCGAAATAAGGCTGGATTAGATCCGACGTTTTCGTTGTGTTTGGTGGAAAATTTGATATAGCATTAAAATGCATTGTATATGACAAGGCTCTGATTTATTGGACGTGTGTTATCATACACACCTAATTATTAGATACTCTAGGTTTTATCCCCGTGAATAGGAATACGCAAGGAAAGTTCTAACACGGCCAATCGTTAAGATACCTTGCGCACATCGTCGATTGCCTGAGTAATTTTAGTATACTATTGGTAGACTATTTATTCGGTACTTAAAACATAACCCGGCTGTCTAAGCGAAGCAAATGAAAACCATAGCTGCAGACATCTTCCGCTAACTTTATTTAAAATAATCCGGATATTTTTATAATATTGAAAGAGAATAGGCGTGGAGTATACGAAGCCCCTTCAAGGAGCTGGAAAACTCATTAAGAACTTCCCGTCAAATAAGCTTTAAACTTTCTCATTAGATATGCGTGTCTTTAAAACCACCGTTGATTTTATATACATGAGTTCTTTACAAGTCACCGTATAGATTACTGCGCCATATTAAATTAATGCTGTAATAACAAAAGCACGCAACGTCTATATGCCTACTACCACTTAAATTAATGTATTTTTTGTTAAATCTGAAGAAACATATCGATCATATACATCATCCCAGTCGCTACGGTAACCCGACAGTAATGTGTTAAGATTCAAACTCGTTTTCCATTCCATTCAAGAGCGTAAACATGAATAACCGACATTATGGACCATCCCGGAATGCAGAGAATATATGGCGTCGTACATATGGTGTGGTACATATCGCAACATATCACATGTTTTGAAACCCGTTAATACGAAAAAAGATTACTACTAGAAATATACCAGTTTGACTAATATAAAGAAGATGCCTTGTTTAGCGGTTATTTTTTATCAGCACGGACAAAGAGTGTATTATATAACGGCTGCGTTTACTGAAGAAGCCTTGGCAGTTTTTAATCATTTCCGTGCTTATCGGCAACCGACGCCTTGCGCTTCATGGTAAGTCTTTCTTATCGGCGCTTGGCACTGACAGTTCATTTTGAGAAAATCTACCAAAGTGTTGTATTTAAAGGTAAGTCGAATTTTAATGTCAAATTTATACAATATTCAGGGTTTGATAACCGCACTAAGCAAAGTTGTTTATAAATAAGTGTATGCTGATTACTTTTTGTGTATAATTGTGACCGACAGTATAGACATGTTCAGACTATTAGGATATTCATGTAGATATACACAGACAAACGTCAGATCACCTCGCGCCCACCGTCGGGTTACCAGAGCTATTGCATTTGGTTATGAATGATTCAGCCGTTCCTTTGATTTAGTAGATTTAAGTCGCTGGGTTCAGGCAATGTCCGTAAAGTGCCTTGCTCAAGGACACGACCGTCCAGCTAGCGACCAGTTTCGAACCCTAACCTTCGGAAATGAGACGGAGAGAACAACTAGAGTCTAGTGACCAGACCAACTTGTCGGTTACCAAAGTAAGCAATTCAAGTCCGTGATTGGCTCGTCACCAAGACTTTCTTTGTATGTGTGATCAGTTTTTAACGGCTTAAAGTTTTAAACCAAATATGGGCTTGTCATTTGTTTTTAATATGGAAATCGGTATATGAATTTTATCTTTGTTACTAAACATTGCAAATATCTGTATTTACAAAAACATTTTTATAGAAAATTGCTTGTGAGATTCTTTAAAATGGCAGTTTGTCAATCGGCATTTCTTCTGTTGTGGATATTGTGTTATGGGACCAGTATATGCAAACAAAATATATTCCGAAGCACACAGAGTGGGTAAATCAAGAAATTCAGCACCACCAACATCTATCTTCAACTACAAGTATGAATTTATTTTTGACATACCACGAAATATTTGACCTCCCCGTTTTTGTTATGAATTTACGTTTTATCTCTGTGAACCAAGGGGACACAAAGGGGAGTATCAGACGGAAAATCGTCAGATTATCCGCACCCGGCGACCAATTACCGGAGATGTTGTAGTTTGTGCAAGATTAAGACTTTTGTGCAGTTTTGGTAGAACCCATTCATCTAGTGGTTTTACACAATGCCGGCTAACTAAGTGCCTCGCCCAATCGTCTGGTTTTGATTGTGCAACCTTGTGACTACTTGTAGATCGATGACGTTACTAACGACTAAGCCAACCGTCTGGTTAAAACTACATCAGCAAGATTAAATAAATTATGTGTTTTTTCCTTCAGTGGGAACAAAAGAAAACTGGCAAAAACATATAAAGACGGTCTGGTATGATGTTTGAACAACTTTATAACGAAAGGGTTTTTGATACCAATACCAAATTATATACCTTAATTCCGTTATGTAACCATGAATTTTGCAAAAGCTACAGCAAAAACATATTATTTTTATCTGGCTATTATTTTTTATTAAAAGTGACACATCTTATTTCGTCTGTTTGTAAATTCACAATTCACTTCTTACAAACTTTTAAAGAAAAATATATTTTAAATTAATTTCAGGTCAGGACTTCGAAGAAAGCAATTCCGAACGAACTCTGGATTAGATCCAAAGTTTTATTTGTGTTTCGTGGAAAAAATATTTTATGCAGCATTACAAATGCATTGATACGACAAGGCTCTGGTTTATTTGAACGTCTATCAATATATACACTTAATTATTAATCGTCAGGATGCCTTGCGCTTGACAAGAAGCCCTTGGCAGTTTTTAATCATTTCCGTGCTTACCTGTAAACGATGCATTGTTGTGTTTCGCGGTAAGTATTTCTTTCCGGCGCTTGGCCTTGACAGTTCGGTTTTGGAAACTCCGCCCATCGTTGATTACCCGAGTTATTATAAAGGGTCGCATATGATTAAAATGTTACTTTAGCTTTGTACAATCCATATATACATTAAGCCAAGGCGTCGTCCGCTCTGTGCCTTACCCAAGAACACAAACGACAAACGAGCAACCAGTTTCTATACTATAACATTTTACAAAAAGATGACTCACAAACCCACCAATAATATAAACATATGCATTTCTACTTTGAAATAGGTAACTAGTCATTTGGTACTTAAGAAGACGTTCAACTAATTACTTCTCCTATCTCTCGAATGCAATCTGACAAAAACAGCTATCACTCAAAATCCTGACATAGGAAGTCTCAGATTTTTTTTATAATTTAAAATTGAAGCTTGGATCTGCAACCTAAACTCCAAACCCTTTAAAAGTATTTAAAAACTTTTTTTTTAACCCATGCCCCTTCGTACATCGGCAACTTTTTTCCCAACAAAACAGCAGATGCACAATCAACACCTTTATTATTTCAAAAAGCACTGCTCTACTATTACAAAACTTTACAGCTAAACGAGAACACCGGCGCGCATTAGTTTAACTAATATAAGGAAAGTGTCTTGTTTTGCGCCTATTTTTTATCAGCACGGACAAAGAGTGTATGCGTTTAAGTAACATAAAAACATACGATTGTTACGAATACGAGACGGCGTATATTCGGAATCTGCATCCTAAACTTAAAACCCTTCAAAATGTTTCATACAATTTTGAGCTGGTAACCCTTCGTACATCAGGAACTATTTCCCAATAAAAACAGCTAGAAGATGCACAATCAACGGCTTTAAACGAAAACGCCGTCGCACAGCCTATAGCACACGCTACTTTCAACTATACAAAAGGGAAATACCACCATTATAATTTAAAACAATACATATTTAAATACCATGACAAAGAGAGGGCTACTCCCATCCGTTCAAGCATAGAGACTGATTTATTTAATTTACGTTTAATGTCGTACAGTTCGGCTTTCACAACATTTTTTTCGGAGGGTGGCCAATCCTTTTAGCGAGGGTGGTCCATCTACAGATTTCTCCTCAGCGACATGTGATTACCGAAACTGTTCGTATTAGATTTCACTAGTTGATGTTCCACAATTTCCAACAGAGTTTTCCACTGTAAATTAAAAGCTTGAAAGACATATTGTTGTTTTTAGTAAATATTGTTGTTTTTACTAAAACTCATACGAAATATGTCACCTTTTAAGAAACACATTTCTAAAAAAACAAGCCTTAAAAAGAGAGAAATCAGCAAGAAGGGAAACTGTCAAATGAGAGAACCCGTAGAAACTCAAAAAACCAACCTGTTTCCTAGATGAACTTTATATTTATGTGAAGAAAAATCAGTACTCGTATCAAACTGATCAACAAAAGGCTTTGAAATACATTGTTGCTCGATCGAATGTCAATTTCCACCTTCACAATTAGTTGCACACGAAATCAGTTTCTTAACTCATCAACATAATGTTATGTGATAAGTGGAATTCCGAAGCCGAAAGCGACGACTCGAATTTAGTTTCATTTCAGCTTCATTTCCGTAAGCACTGTATAAATGAGGCAGAAAATTAAATATCGAGTCAAACTGATTAGGAATACAACCAGATAAAAAGAAACTGTTACAAGAGTTCTACTGAATTCCAATTATAAAAAAGAAAACTTCGATAAAAGTAAGATAATAGCTACAAGTGCATATACAAAGCGCTGAGGTTAAGAATTATAGTTTTTTGTCCTAATTGTTAAAAAAATTATCATTTAACGCAGATGAAACTGGTACTTATTGCGATTTTGATTCTCTGTGCCTCCGAGTCGATAACAAATGGACAACAAATATCCAGAGCGAGACATGTTAACGTCGTTAAGGACAGGTACTTGGTTTGGTATTCGATCTAATTATTATCTCAATTTGAACCAACAAATACAATATTATGCCGTGCCAATAAGCCCTTCTGTGGCGTGGTTTAATGACAACCCCTTCTGTAGCGTGTTTTACGATGCTGTAGCCGATTGGCTAGGACAGCCGATTCCCATACCGTTTCATAATAAATAAAACCGGTGTTAGTGACGAAGCAATCATGGGATCAAAACTTACCTCGGTATAAAAATTGCTACTTTAATGATAACTCCCTTTATATTTTAATATCAACCAGATTTGAAGCGTTCAATTTAAACAAACGCAAAACATTACCGACATTGGCTGGTTTAATCCTGGCGTCTTAAGTTTTAGAACTATTGAGTATGAATTGCTTTGGATTAATTCGAAAAGTGTGGACAATTTAGAAAAAAATTGTATATAAACATTTTTCGGGTCTAGATGCCGACGACTGGACAACGATATTGAAATGAATTGGACTGAACATACTTACAAGTGTAAAGGCTTCAGTTTCAAAGGACCAACATGTGGTCTATGCTCCATAAGTGGTCCAAGACCGAGACAGTAAGTACTGAGATATGTGAAGGTTAATGAAATTTTAATGTCTGGTTAACACGTACTATACATTCTATTCAAATACGTTATCAGTGACATGCAATCATGGGTTAAAACATTAACTCGGCAAAAATACTAAATAAATAAAACAATTGAATAGAATGTTTTTGTATATAAATTAAAATATACCAGAAATCTTAGCTTAAATACTGTGTATGTGGGGTAGAAAATGGGAATGCTTACATCATTCTTGCACTTTAAAGTCCAAAAATTTTGAAATCGTAATCCTTCAATTTTTAAACATTTACCATTATTTCGGCTTGAAAGAAATGTAAGGTTTAACAAACAAGTATTCTTTTTATACTATTACACCATGTGTATATACCGACGTTTTTCAACCAGTGTAGTTTTACCGATTTTCCTGAATCTTTTTTAATTAATATTCGCGCTAATCTTGTTTAATGTAACGAAGGAGCAAAAACGCGTATAAGCTAGACCTTCTATAAAGTTATGATGCTTTACAGGTATGCAGCAGGGACAGAGTACCGAACAGTGCGATCTTTATACAACGAGGCTGTTCTTGTACCACATACTTGTTTTTGTTGACAAATCAACCTGAATTCTTATACATTATGCATTATAACTGATCAAAACACCTTTACTTAGATGTATTATCACTTTTTTATATCTTTTCTTTTTCTAGTTGAAATGTGTATATATTATGCAAACTTTATTTATTGTGCTAAATAAACAAATCCGTGTATTTTTAATAACATGTTCAATGACTGTTATTTAATATAACGAAGAAAACACAAATATTTAAGTTCCCTGACATAAATAAAAAAAACATAAAAAAACTAAAATGGCTTTAAACATCTAGCTGCTTTATACATTTGATAATAGCGGTTAGTATATATTCTTAGGTATTTTATATTTTGGGGGGTTTGTTGGGTTAATTGTTTTTTTTGTGTTTAAATGTGTTTTTTTTAATTTATTTTAAAAATTTGGAATCAACAGTGCTTTCCAGTCACTGGGCTTTCAAATTTCAAAAATGTCATAAAATAATAAAAGAAATATGCCAAATATGGGCTGCTTTATCTGGCACTGTAACGTATCTCGCCCTAACTAAACTATAAGTATAGGGAGTTATCTTTAACTATTTCACTGAAATATAACACCGCAGCCTGAATGAATTATTGGTCATACTGTGGTATAATAACGCTTTAAAATCCAACCCCCCAGTTAGTGGTTGAATATTTAGGGGAACTGGTGTATATTTCCTATCTATTCTGTCCTGCTATCCCCTAGTCAAGAACTGAACAGCGTGTGGGTGTGTAGTTGCCACCGACACTTACACAAAGACAATGAACGTTAAGGATTTTTGGCAGTGTTATTGGAGATCATGTATCAGACTGTGAATGGAAACACAAAACAAATGTAGTTTCTTGTTTAACAATCGAGGGAAAATCAAATGTTGAAACACGATATTATGCCGTATACTAACATTATCCCCAGAACGGCGACAATTATCTGTATTCCCGGTACGGTTACGAAAAAGAAACATTTTATATCTTCTGTACTATAAACTTTTTTCTGCACAGTTTTAGGTTACGCTACTATACCTGAGTAGGTTGGCATGTGTACCCTTTTTGCTGGTGCAACCGATTATAAAATCAAACAAATAAAAAAAACAAGGAAGTGGTTAACATGGGAAAATTAACAAATGTCCTTAAACCGAAAACCATGTATCGTAATATTCTCCTGCTATAAAAGAACGTCGTATTGGATAAATGACCATTTAATTTTTTAAGTGGATATTAAACTTGAACGAGATTGTAAAGGTAAAAAGAAACAAGAAAAATATGGTAAATAACGTAAAATAAGTTTGCAAGTTAACCGGAACAATGAAACTCACAACTTTGTATTATAAAAACTATTTTGCAGAGGAATTGTATTTTCTTCATGGCGTTGACGTGCTTGGTGTTATCTGTTCTATTGGCAGACGCAAGAAAGTTGGAAAGCGGAAGGTAAAGTGTAAAGTGATATTGAATCTGTGAATTCAGTCTTAGTAACTGCACTTCAATTTCCACTAAAACTTTATATAGATTTTATATATTTTCAACTGATTACCTCGATGGGTTAGTGTTCATTCACAGGGATAAACATGAATATTGTATCCTAGGTGCCGAAGATTAACCCACTTCGGGACTACAAGATATACTTCCCCCGATCTTTCGTGGGAGACCGCCCCACATGATTGTGGGAAGGTGGGGAATGCTTTCTCTCGCGGTTTGTCCAAGTCGCTGTCGAGCAGCATGCCAGCAGTTGCTAGCCACCTTCCGACCGAGGCCGATTTATTATGAAATTCAATTGTTTGATAAACTTACAAATTCGAACCGGAAGATGGATATCCCGGTTGCATGTGATTGCTTATCACAACATGAGTAGATATCACTAAACATTCAAAAATGTGCAAGCTAATACTTGACCACCGTGTCATGTTCTGGACTAGGCTTGTCTTTTGCATTTGATTTTATTATTTCAAATTTGTTGAAGAATGTATATATTTTTACTTACTTTTTGTCAAGTCTTTAACCTTTGAATTAAATAATTGCAAAATGTTCCTTTTTAAATATCAGCTTTAACGGCAACATCTGTTTTTTTTCTAACTTAATATCATGTGTATTTAGCTGACGTGTTATTTTATTACAGAATTGTTGCCGTTTTATTCGGCTTCCATTTTAAACTTTGCTTTTTTCTTTATTTCTTTAATAAAGGAAAAATAAATAACTATACTCCCATTAGGAGTAAAGTGCTATATAGCCCTTTTTGTAATTTTTATTGTATAACTGTTATTTTTAAGTATTGATAGTTTAATCTGTTTTCGACAAAAATTTGACGTTAGTTTTAAGTTTTTTAATTTTTCGGGAACTCATCGTAAATTTTGGTAAAATTTTTTAACCTGGTTGAACAATCCCTTCTTAGTGGAGTGTTGGTTACACGGTATGTAATAAGTACAGAAAACAACGACCAAAATTAATACACGACCAAAATTAATTAAAGAAACTTAATTAAAACATTAGTCACATATCTCATTTTTCGCATATATTACAAAATCTCAGTTATTTCTGCATCGGGAAGTTATTTGTGAATGGAATAGAACGTTAAGATTTAAGGTTATTCTTTCTTGTTTCGGCAGCCATGTCCCTAGTCTTTTCAGTCTTACAGCAGAATTCAATTTTACGCGCCACTCTGTTTTTGTTGTGTATTTTAATATATGACGTAGCGACGTGACGGCGTGGCGAAGTGGCGCGGTAACTAAAAAAATACAAGGAAAAATTTAGCTATGGAAAATAACTCAAAACCAAAATTATCCAACTGAAATACATGCGATGACGTATAAATTAAACTGGGTACAGAACACTTTGGTTTCAAACAATGTCTATAGTTAGTGCCTTAACCAACAACTCAGAATAGCTACCAATAATTTTCGTACCTTACACCCTTTGGCTGAATAGCAGGGTTCTAACCCATCAAGCGATTCGGCAGGTTACCAATTGGTTCTGATAACTTGATCCAAATTTTTTTTTACCGAGCCAAGTTTTAAACCCATTATGGGCTATTCACAAGGACCGTTTTTTTGTATAAATGAGTGGGTATATGTATCGGTCGCGTTAACGATTTGGCCACACGACCGTACAACTCGATCCAATTTTTTATCAAACTGAACACGCTCCAATAGCTATCGCCACCAGACGGTAGATTGCAGTTAATTTGGTGATGAGCCAATTGATAGCGCTACGGGCTATTCGGGAACGCAATGAATAAGTTGCTTGATATACATTGCAGCATATTACACGCTTTGAACACCAGTTTCACTCAAAATATTTGCAAATAAAAATACAAGTAGGCCTACCAATTAAACAAACATACCGAAGATACACTTATAGCGTTTATTTTTTCATTGGAACGAACAAAGAGTGTATTGAATACTACGTTTAAGTAACATAAGAAGCACTTGGTAGATTTAATGATTTCCTGTGTATCTGCAACCGACGCATTGCGCTTCATGGTAAGTATTTCTTATCGGCACTTGGCATTGAAGGTTCAGTATTAATTATTGGAGAGTGAGTTTGCTTTTAATGTCGATTTTGTGAATTATTAAGTGGTTGGTAACAGTGCCAAATTTGTATATAAATAGGGGTTTGGTGGTTACTTATGTGTATAATATTCGTCGAGATTTTTAAACGGTGGCGTGCAGACGTTTAAATAGTATATTGTGATTAATACTTTGATTTTTATTAAAATTGCAAATAGTAAACAAAGTGAGAAAATAAGAGCACATAATGGGCAAGTCGTTTAGACTCCTTTTAATATGGAAATCGGTATACGAATCCTATTCATTTTACAAAACATTGCAAAAATCTACATTTACAAATATACTTTTGCAATAGGTAAATTCGTGTAAGATTTACTGAAATGGCAGTTTGTAAAGCAGCATTTCTCCTGCTGTTAATATTGGGTTATGGGAGCAGTAAATGCAAGCGTAAAAATTGCCCGGAAAATGTACAGATAATGGGTTATTCAAGAAATACACCTGTAACCAGCAACAATAACAGGTATGAATTTATTTTTGACTTAACACGAAATATCTGAGCATGGTCTTAGGAATTCGCTTTTGGGATATAAATGAATATCCCTCGTAAATGTCCACGGTTGATCAAAGCTTATAGCAGTTGCGAAAGGTAATGATAAAAGCTATGTTTATGAACATATAGTACACGGAGTGTTTTTCTTTCAGATACAACGAAAGGTTGCCAAATAAATATAACGAAGGTATGATATTATTTTATTAACTTTATATATATATTTTTTAATACGGCAAGTCCAATACCCTAATACTGTTATGTAACCGTCAATTTTGCAAGAGTTATAATTAAAAAAGTTGCAGCGAAATTCCTTGTTATTTTTCTTGTTTGTTTTTAATAAAATTGACTCATTTTTTTTCGTCTTAATGTGATTCCCTTCTAATATAAAATTGAGCTTTAAAATTTTCTGAAAAATACTTTATTCTAAATTGTTTACAGAAGAAAGTATTGAAGACACCAATTTCGAAATAAGGCTGGATTAGATCCGACGTTTTTGTTGTGTTTGGTGGAAAAATCGATATAGCATTAAAATGCATTGTATTATGACAAGGCTCTGATTTATTGGACGTGTGTTATCATACACACCTAATTATTAGATACTCTAGGTTTTATCCCCGTGAATAGGAATACGCAAGGAAAGTTCTAACACGGCCAATCGTTGAGATACCTTGCGCACATCGTCGATTGCCTGAGTAATTTTAGTATACTATTGGTAGACTATTTATTTGGTACTTAAAACATAACCCGGCTGTCTAAGCGAAGCAAATGAAAACCATAGCTGCAGACATCTTCCGCTAACTTTATTTTAATTAATCCGGATGAGTTAAATATTGAAAGAGAATAGACCCAGAGTATACGAAGCCCCTTCAAGGAGCTGGAAAACTCATTAAGAACTTCCCGTCAAATAAGTTTTAAAACTTC
>CH002036.1:541577-551626 GCA_000149265.1 Ciona savignyi | reverse complement strand
TAACAAAAGCACGAAAGGTCTATACTCTAAATGCCTACTACCAGTTATATTAATTTATTTGTTGTTAAATCTGAAGAAACATATCGATCATATACAACATCACAGTGCGCAAGGTTATGTGTGTTAACATTCACACCCGTTTACCATTCAAGGGCGTAAACATGAATAACCGATATTACGGACCATCCCGGAATGCAGAGAATATACCGCGCCGTACATATGGTGTGGTACATATCGCAACATATCACATGTTTTGAAACCCGTTTACCCAAAAAAGATTACTACTAGAAGTATAGCAGTTTAACTACTATAAGGAAGATACCTTGTTTAGCGGTTATTTTTATCAGCACGGACAAAGAGTGTGTTGGATGTCGGCTGCGTTTACTTAAGAAGCCTTGGCAGTTTTTAATCATTTCCGTGCTTATCTGCAACCGACGCCTTGCGCTTCATGGTATGTCTTTCTTACCGGCGCTTGCCAATGACAGTTCATTTTGAGAAAATCTACCAAAGTGTTGTATTTAACGGGAAGTGGACTTTTAATGTCAGGTTTATAGATTCTTCAGGGTTTGATAACCGCACTAAGCAAAGTTGTTTATTAATAAGTGTATGCTGATTACTTGTGTATATAATTGTGACCGACAGTATAGGCATGTTCAGACTAGTTAGGATATTCATGTACATATACACAGACAAACGTCAGATCACCTCGCGCCCACCGTCGGTTACCAGAGCTATTGCATTTTTTATGGATGATTCAGCCATTCCTTCAATTTAGTAGATTTAAGTCGCTGGGTTCAGGCAATGTCCGTAAAGTGCCTTGCTCAAGGACACGACCGTCAAGCTAGCGACCAGTTTCGATCCCCTAACCTTCGGAAATGCGACGGAGAGAACCACTACAGTCTAGTGACTAGACCAACCTGTCGGTTACCAAAGTGAGCAATTTAAGTCCGTGATTCGCTCGTCGCCAAAACTTTCTTTGTATGTACGATCAGTTTTTAACGGCGTAAAGTTTAAACCAAATATGGGCTTGTAATTTTTTTTTAACATGGAAATCGGTAGATGAATTTTATCCTACTAAACATTGCAAATATCTATAATTACATAAAACATTTGTGTAGAAAACTGCATTTGAAATTCTCTAGAATGGCAGTTTGTCAATCGGCATTTCTTCTTCTGTTGTTGATATTGTGTTATGGGACCAGTATATGCAAACAAAATATTTTCCGAAGCCCACAGGTATTGGGTAAATCAAGAAATTCAGCACCACCAACGCCTATCTTCACCTACTAGTATGAATTTATTTTTAACATAGCACGAAATATTTCACCTCTGGTTTTTTGTTATGAATTTATGTTTTATCTCTGTGAATGAATGGGGGATATGAAAGGGGAGTATCATACGGAAACTCGTCAGAGTACCTTACACCCGGCGACCAATTACCGGAGCTGTTGTAGTTTGTGCAAGATAAACACTTTTTGCAGTTTTGGTAGAACCCATTTATCTAGTGGTGTTAGCCAATGCCGGCTAACTAAGTGCCTCGCCCAATAGTCTGGTTTCGATTAAGCAACCTTGTGACTACTTCGATGAGATCGATGACGTTACTAACAAATAAGCTAACCGGCTGGTTAAAACTACATCAGCAAGATTAAATAAATTATGTGTTTTTTCCTTCAGTTGGAACAAAAGAAAACAGGCAGAAACATATAAAGACGGTATGGTATGATGTTTAAACAATTTTATAAAGAAAGGGTTTTCGATACCAATAACAAATCATATACCTTATTCCGTTATGTAACCTTGAATTTTGCAAAAGTTACAGCAAAAACCTATTTTTTTTATCTGACTATTATTTTTTATTAAAAGTGACAAATCTTATTTCGTATGTTTGTAAATTCACCTTTTAATATAAATTCACATCTCACAAACTTTTAAAGAAAAATTTATTTTAATTTAATTTCATGTCAGGACTTCGAAGAAAGCAATATCGAACGAACTCTGGATTAGATTCAAAGTTTTATTTGTGTTTCGTGGAGAATTTATTTTATGCAGTATTACAAATGCATTGATACGACAAGGCTCTGATTTATTTGAACGTCTATCATCATACACACTTAATTATTAATCGTCAGGATGCCTTGCGCGCTTGATAAGTAGCCCTTGACAGTTTTTAATTATTTCCGTGCTTCTCTTCAACCAACACATTGCGCTCCGTGGTAAGTATTTCTTACCGGCACTTGGCCTTGACAGTTCGGTTTTAGAAAATCCGCCCATCGTTGATTACCCGAGTTATTATAAAGAGTTACATATGATTAAAATGTTACTTTAGCTTTGTACAACCCATATGTACATGAACACAAACGACAAGCGAGCACCAGTTTCTATACTACAACATTTTTACAAAAAGATGACTCACAAACCCACCAAGCTTTCATTTAATTGCGTTACCACGCTCAACACTGCGATTTTATTAAGTTAAAAGTTTTATTAATTTAACATTATTTATTTATTCGATTTATGTTTTGGTTTTATAATATAAACATATGCATTTCTACGTTGAAATAGGTAATTAGTCATTCTGCACTTAAGAAGATGTTCAACTAATTACATTTCTTCCGATGCAAACTGACCTCACAAAAACAGCTGTCACTCAAAATCCTGACAAAGGAATTCTCAAATGTTTTCATGATTTAACACTTAAGCTTGGATCTGCAACCTAAATTCCAAACCCTTCAAAAGTGTAATTATTTTTTTTAGCTTATGCCCCTTTGTACATCGGCAACTTTTTTCACAACAAAACAGCATATGCAAAATCAACACCTTTATTTCAAAAAGCACTGCTCTACTATATTACAAAACTTAACAGCTAAAACGAGAACACCGGCGCGCAATAGTTTAACTAATATAAGGAAAGCGTCTTGTTTTGCGCTTATTTTTTATCAGCACGGACAAACAGTGTATGCGTTTAAGTAACATAAAAACGTGTTACGAATACGAGACGGCGTATTCGGAATCTGCATCCTAAACTTAAAACCCTTTAAAATGTTTTATACAATTTTGGGCTGGTACCCTCCGTACATTGGGAACTATTTCCCAACAAAACAGCTAGAAGATACACCATCAACGGCTTTAAACGAAAACGCCGTCGCACAGCCTAGCACATGCTGCTTCCAACTATACAAAAGGGAATTACCACTATTGTTATTTAAAACAATACATATTTAAATATCATGACAAATCCGGCCACTCATAAAGACTGATTTTATTAGTTTACGTTTAACGGCCTACACTTCGGCGTTTACATCCTTTTTGTCGGAGGGTGGTCAATCCTTTTAGTAAGGTGGTCCATCTACAGATTTCTCTTCAGCGACAGTATCGCTGGTGATGACCGAAACTGTTCGTATTAGATTTCACTGGTTGATGTTCCACAAGTTCTAACAGAGTTTTCCACTATAAATTAAAAGCTTTAAAGACATATTGTTGTTTTTAGTAAAAATCACACGAAATATGTCACCTTTTAAGAAACACATTTCTAAAAAACGAACCTTATAAAGAGAGAAATCAGCAAGAAGGGAAACTGTCAAATGAGAGAGCCCGTAGAAACTCAAAAGTCCAACCTGTTTTCTAGACGAACATTATATTTATGTGAAGAAACATCAGTACTCGTATCAAACTGATCAACAAAAGGCTTTGAAACACATTGTGGCTCGATCGAATGTCAATTTCCATCTACACAATTAGTTGCACACGCAATCAGTTGCTTAACTCATCAACATAATGTTATGTGATAAGTGGAATTCCGAAGCCGAAAGCGACGACTCGAATTTAGTTTCATTTCGGCTCCATTTCCGTAAGCACTGTATAAATGAGGCAGAAAATTAAATATCGAGTCAAACTGATTAGGAATACAACGAGATAAAAAGAAATTGTTACAAGAGTTCTACTGAATTCCAATTATAAAAAAGAAAACTTCGACAAAGGTAAGATAATAGCTACAAGTACATATACAAAGCGCTGAGGTTAAGAATTATAGTTTTTTGTCCTAGTTGTTAAAAAAATTATCCTTTAACGCAGATGAAACTGGTACTTATTGCGATTTTAATTTTCTGTGCTGTGATATCCGACTCGATAACAAATGGACAACAAATATCCAGAGCGAGACATGTTAACGTCGTTGAGGACAGGTACATACTTGGTTTGCTGTTCGTTCTAGTTATTATTTCAATGTGAACCAACCAATACAATATTATGCTGTACCAATAAGCCCTTCTGTGGCGTGGATTAATGACAACCCCTTATATGACGTGTTTAAATGACAACCCCTTCTGTAGAGTGTTTTACGATTCTGTAGCCGATTGGCTAGAACAGCCGATTCCCATACCGTTTCATAAAAACGGTGTTAGTGACGAAGAAATCATGGGATCAAAACTTACCTCGGTAAAAAAAATTAATACTTTAATGATAACTCCCTTTATATTTTAATATCAACCAGATTTGAAGTGTTCAATTTAAACAAACGCAAAACATTACCGACATTGGCTGGTTTAATCCTGGCGTCTTAAGTTTTAGAACTATTTTGAGTATGAATTGCTTTGGATTAATTCGAAAAGTGTGGACAATTTAGAAAAAAATTGTATATAAACATTTTTCGGGTCTAGATGCCGGCGACTGGACAACGATATTGAAATGAATTGGACTGAACATACTTACAAGTGTAAAGGCTTCAGTTTCAAAGGACCAACATGTGGTCTATGCTCCATTAGTGGTCCAAGACCGAGACAGTAAGTACTGAGATATGTGAAGATTAATGAAATTTTAATGCCTGGTTAACACGTACTATACAATATACATTCTATTCAAATGGGTTATCAGTGACATGCAATCATGGGTTAAAACATTAACTCGGCAATAATACTAAATAAATAAAACAATTGAATAGAATGTTTTTGTATATAAATTAAAATTTACCAGAAATCCTAGCTTATATACTATGTATATGGGGTAGAAAATGAGAATGCTTGCATCATACTTGCACTTTAAAGTCCAATTTTAGACCCAACCCCGCTTTCCCCCCAAAATATATCTTCCAAAATTTTGAAATCGTAATCCTTCAATTTTTAAACATTTACCATTATTTCGGATTGAATTTTCCTGAATCTTTTTTAATTAATATTCGCGCTAATTTTGTTTAATGTAACGAAGGAGCAAAAACGCGTATAAGCTAGACCTTCTATAAAGTTATGATGCTTTACAGGTATGCAGCAGGGACAGAGTACAGAACAGTGCGATCTTTATACAACGAGGCTGTGCTTGTACCATATACTTGTCTTTTGTTGACAAATCGACCTGAACTCTTACACATTACGCACTATAACGGATCAAAACGCCTTTACTTAGATGTATTTTCACTTTTTTTATATCTTTTCTTTTTTATAGTTGAAATGTGTATATAATATGCAAACTTTATTTATTGTGCTAAATAAACAAATCCGTGTAATGTTAATGACGTGTTTAATGACTGATATTTGTTGTTATTTAATATAACGAAAAAAACACAAATGTTAAAGTTCAAATTTCAAAAATGTCTAAAATAATAAAAGAAATACGACAAATATGGGCTGCTGTTTCTGGCACTGTAACGTATCTCGCCCTAACTAAACTATAAGTATAGGGAGTTATCTTCAACTAATTTCACTGAAATATAACACCGCAGCCTGAATGAATTATTGGTCATACTGTGGTATAATAACGCTTGAAAATCCAACCGCCCAGTTAATGGTTGAATATTTAGGGGAACTGGTGTATACTTTCTTACCTATTCTGTCCTGCTATCCCTCAGTCAAGAATTAAACAGCGAGTGGATGTGTAGTTGCTACCGACACTTACACAAAGACAATGAACGTTAAGGATTTTTGGCAGTTTCATTGGAGATCATGTATCAGACTGTGAGTGGAGATACAAAACAAATGTAGTTTCTTGTTTAACAATCGAGGGAAAATCAAAGGTTGAAACACGATATTATGACGTATACTAACATTGTCCCCAGAACGGCGACAATTATCTGTATTCCCGGTACGGTTACGAAAAAGAAACATTTTATATCTTCTGTACTATAAACTTTTTTCTGCACAGTTTTAGGTTACGCTACTATACCTGAGTAGGTTGGCATGTGTACCCTTTTTGCTGGTGCAACCGATTATAAAATCAAACAAATAAAAAAAACAAGGAAGTGGTTAACATGGGAAAATTAACAAAATGTCCTTAAACCGAAAACCATGTATCGTTATATTCTCCTGCTATAAAAGAACGTCGTATTGGATAAATGACCATTCATTTTTTTAAGTGGTTATTAAACTTGAACGAGATTGTGAAGGTAAAAAGAAACAAGAAAAATATGGTAAATAACGTATAATAAGTTTGCAAGTTAACCGGAACAATGAAACTCACAAATTTGTAATATAAAAACTATTTTGCAGAGAAATAGTATTTTCTTCACGGTGTTGACGTACTTGGTGTTATCCGTTCTAGTGGCAGACGCAAGAAAGTTGGAAAGCGGAAGGTAAAGTGTAAAGTGATATTAAATCTGTGAATTCAGTCTTAGCAACTGCACTTTAACTTCCACTAAAACTTTATATAGATTTTATATATTTTCAACTGATTACCTCGATGGGTTAGTGTTCCTTCACGGTGATAAACATGAATATCCTATCCTAGATGCCGAAGATTAACCCACCTCGGGGCTACAAGATATACTTCCCCCGATCTTTCGTGGGAGACCGCCCCACATGATTGTGGGAGGTGGGGAATGCTTTCTCTCGCGGTTTGTCCAAGTCGCTGTCGAACAGCATGCCACCAGTTGCTACCCACCTTCCGACCGAGACCGATTTATTATGAAACCAACTTGTTCGATAAACTTACAAATTCGAACCGGAAGATAGATATCCCGGTTGCATGTGATTGCTTGTTGAAACAAGGATATATATCACCAAACTAAAACATTCGAAAAAAAATTTTGCCAGTTCTAAACCTTCCCCACCCCCACGTTGTATTATGTAATATATGCTTTTTAAGATTTTTTTAAGTATTTAATTGTTTTATTTAAATATTATGATCAAACGATTTTACTTATTTTATTCATGGGTGTATGTAACCATTAAATTAAATAATTGCAAATAATATTTTTTTAATTGTCAGGCCTATCGATCTTGTGTAGGCCTATTACAGATGCCGTGTTTCAAATATTCTTATTCTGCCTTTTTTAATTTAATATTTTTCTTTTGTACTTAACGAAGATAGCGAAGAAGAAAAAATAAATCAATTGTGCTATATCTCGTCCAACATGTTAGCCGGGTGGTTTAGTGCGACGCCTTTCGACCGAAAGGTTGAGGATGCGAAACTGATGGTCACTAACTAGTCGGTTGTGTCCTTGGGCAAGGCACTTAACGGACATTGCCTAAACCCAGCGGATTATTGGTACAGTAAAACGGCTAAAACTAATACTTGTCCTTGGTATAGGATAGGATATTCATCTTTATTCCCGTGAATGGGAAAACCCCAAGGGGGTTAACACACGGGCAATCGTCAGATCACCTCGCGCCCATCGTCGGGTTACCGGAGCTATTGCAGTGTGTTGTATATGATAGACACGTTCCTTTAATTTGGTAGAACCCATTATTCCGCTGGGTTCAGGCAATGTCCGTAAAGTAATTATATTCATATTCAGTATTAATATTTCACAGTTTTTTTTTATAAATAAAAAATCATCAGTCGAAAAAGCACGGTTTAATTTGAAGATGGTGTAATTTTTAGGACTGTAGCCCCTCGTAAACGGGTTAAACTTTTTTACTTCCGTTTTTCCGCGTTTTCTATTTCTAGGTAAAAGAACTTTGGTTATAAAGTGTCTATGGTTATACGGTCGAATGGTTAGCGCGACCGATTCATGTACACATTTCTATGTGTTATTGGATTCTAACGTTAAGCATTGTAAAATATATTTACCCACAAAAAAAAGTCAACCACGAAGTAACATAGATGATATTCATGTTTTAACAAGTGTTAACAACCAGAACAGTCATTAGTGTGAGCGGTAACACAAATATTATGATTTATTTATAATTATTATTACTATGTACATGCTTAGAATGCGAATAAAATTGTAATGTTAAATGTTCTGATATATATAGACGGTATTCACGATTTTAGAGGAAAAGTAAAAAGAGTGAAAGAGGGAAACTGCGGGCTTCACTAATCTGTTGGGCAGAATGTGCAAAGCTGGACTCCGCACCATATCGAAAATTCGACAAAGTTTATTTTCTACTAAAGTGGGAGGGACGTAATATGACATAACCGGGACAGGGTATATCAAGAGCGTGAAGAAGTATTTTCGTCACTAACATAAGTGGAATGGGTTATATAATGCTACAACCGCTCATGGTATCCCCTCCCACTTATGTTAGTGGTGAAAATACTTCATCCTGCTATTTTTTGACATAAAATAATGTTTCGCCCCTCTTCCCACTGTCCAGTAGAATAGTTTGTTGTCATGCCGGCCGCCGCGCTGTCCCGCATGATGAGTTTAGTTTCCATAGTTTTACCTAGCAGATTCTCTCCATTTAGTGATTCCCTTGATGTTAGTTGTAATGATCATTTTATTCATTTACGCTTAAGTGTTTACCTTGTATAGCAGGAATGTGGAGTTGTTAATTTTAAATAGGTTGTTGAAAATATGTCCGGATCGTCAAGTTCAAACAGACGGCATT
Organism: Ciona savignyi; assembly: GCA_000149265.1. NCBI lineage: Eukaryota > Metazoa > Chordata > Ascidiacea > Phlebobranchia > Cionidae > Ciona > Ciona savignyi. The sequence goes on along the minus strand of CH002036.1, from coordinate 542,870 downwards.
CGTCAAGATCAATTAAAAGACGAAAGTTTGATGATGAACTGGTGGAAAGCAGTTTGCCGCAAAAACCACAGCGGAAAAGCTCCGATGGCTTACCTGTGGAGGACTTTGGTAATTGGACTGTAACCCTGCAAGATGTAGGGAAGATAAGTAGCAGTTCTGTTCCAGAGGAATCAAAATCCACCAGAACCATTCAGGATTCGTCCAGGAGATTTTCTGGTAATTCTGAGAAAAAGTCAAGCAAACGAAAAAAGATTAAGAAAACAAGACAAGCTTTTGCTGCTGTAAAGGACATGGGACGATGGAAGCCTACGGATGATATAATGCTCATCGACGCAGTTGAGCAGGTTCAGGATCTTAACCTGGTACATATTGGGGTTAAGTTTTCATGTCATTTTACCCTGGAGGAGGTGCAAGAACGTTGGTATGCTTTGTTATACGATCCAGTCATTTCTGCGCTCGCAAAACAAGCTATGAAATCATTGCCGCGGGAAATAGCGTATGTTGCTCATCAAAAAGCGCTTTTTAGTAAAAGTGAGGAAGATATTTTGTCGAAGGTTTTAACGTCATCACTACCTGGGCCCGAAATTTTCGAGAACCTTTTGAATGAAAATTCTCACATTTTTCGTGAAGGTAGAACAGTGCCTATTTTGGAAAAACACTGGAATCTAATGAAACAACACCAATTGATTGAAGATCAAACTGTTCAGTCATTACCACAGGGCGATCATATTCTGAGTTTTTCAGATGCGGAAGACATGATTGATGATCAGGATCTTTCTGCTCCTCGAGATGAGGCCGTCGAACATGAAATGAGGATCTCGGATCGAAAGCAGAAACGAGAGATCAAACAACTCGAAGAAGAGCTCCCAAAATGGGAGTGTTTGGTTTCACATGTCACCGGAATACCAACACAAGAGTTGGACCAGCATACGGTCGCCGTTTTGCGTGGTCGTCTTGTCAGATACCTCATGCGTTCTCGAGAAATCTCACTTGGACGGTCCACTGAAACCTCAACTGTGGATATTGATTTGTCGCTCGAAGGGCCGGCATCTAAGGTTTCCCGCCGGCAAGGTTCTATAAAAATGAAAACAAACGGTGACTTTGTGTTTACAAATGAAGGGAAAAGGCCTTTGTTTGTCGACGGGCAACCAGTACATAACGGCAGCAAAGCAAAGCTTTTTCATGAGTCGGTTTTGGAAATTGGTCTTTTGAGATTCGTATTTTTAATTAACCAGCAGTTAATTAATCCGGATGTAAACATTCTACCAAGCGCTTCATAATTAAGCAAAGAAC
>CH002036.1:514751-529129 GCA_000149265.1 Ciona savignyi | reverse complement strand
TTTCAAGGTGTTTATCTAAATATAACATATTGTTTAAAACTTTTAACATGAAAGCTACTATATAAAATGAGAATTTACAAAAAGTTGTTATTTAAGCAAAATGTGGCATGGTATGATCAGAAATGATGGTAAAACTTTCGACCAGTTTTCCAATGAATTAATTTTATGACAACTATAAAAAATACATGCGGCCCTTGGCACCCAAAAAATAAATTTGTGTGTTATATTCAGATTTCAGAAGGGTCATTTTCTACCCTGGGAATATTAAATGTGTTTTTTGTACTTTCAGCTTGATCTTGCCAAACAAGAAAGAGGAGAGAAAATAGCAAAAGCGATATCGACCTCGGAAAGTGCTCTTGAACACGCAAAGTCACTCGATGGTGCAAGTGAGACCATTGTGCTCGAGGTTCTTTCACGGTTGGACGATTCGGAAGCTCCAGCGGCAAATTTTCGAGAGTTGAAATCGAAAATCGATGAAATTGAAAGATATATCTCGTACTTGAAGTGGGTTGCTAAGATTGAAGAAACAAGGTTGGTAGAAATCAAATTCTTCTTATATGTTTACATGTTATAAATTGCAAGTAAAACTAGTGTATTATCTTTTTAATTTTGCTATTAAGACGAGTGTACCAAATATATAAAATTGGGGATTTGGTATTGTAATTTAGATGAACAGCTGGTGGGATTATCAAGGTTGGTTAGTGCAAAAAAATTATGATTGGGTCTTTGAAAATGTTACACAGATGAAAAGGTGATGTTCTTATAAAGATGAAAATGTGTACTAAATATTATGATCGCGACTTTGGAAATTTGGCATAGATGGATAGGTGGTGTCCTTATAAAGGACAAATTGTGTACAAAATATTTATGATTGGGACTTTGAAAATGTGGCACAGATAGATAGGTGGTGTGCTTATAAAGGTCGTATTGTGTACAAATATTGTCCCATTTCCACAGTGGTGGCGTACAGCAGTCGATTCTAAGCGACAGCATGCACGATGCTTGTCTTACCTTCAAGACACTGGTCAACCACCACACCTGTTTAACTGATAATCAAACCAAATGTCGGAACTTAGTCACGTTTTTGCAAGAAACCATCATGTTTTGGTACAAAATACTAAAAGACAAATTGACAAGGTAAGGAGTGGGTGGCTGGGTAAGTTTGTGTTGTCTTCTAAAAGGTTAGGATATTCATGTTTATCCTCCTGGATGAAAAAAATCATGGTTCAATAGATAACAATGGCAACCAATTAGCAAAAATGTTGCAATACCTTAGACATGTCTACTGTTTTTAACTTTGATCCACTCGGTTCAGGCAATGTCCGCTTAGTGTTTTGCCCAAAGACCACTACTGACTAGCCACGTGACTGGTTTTAAATCCACCTGCAGACCTCAAACTTTTTAACTGTATGAGCTGATTTATCAGACGTTGTGTCAACCACTATCCACTACTAATGACCACCGTTTCATTTGCAGAGATCTAGACACAATACTGAAGCAGATAAACTATCCGTTCCTATCCAACCCTGGACCCACCACTTTACCCCAAGCCCCAGTGACGGCAGAGAAGTCGGTGCCCAGTCCGTACACGCACCCTGACCCCGCTACTCACTTGGCAGAAATTATAAAGAATTTGTTGATTTTGCAACTTCCGTATCCTTTGACACCATTATTATCTCTATGGTCATTCTATATTAATATTATTATTTATTTTTTGAACCGGACTAGCATTCGAACCCATGTTGGGCTCATCAACAAGAACGTCTTTTTATATTGAAATTGATATATGTATCGTTCGCACACAATTGAACCTACTTTTATATCTATGGCCATTCTTTTTTATAAATATATATCTCTATGCCCATTCTCATTTATTATCATGTTTATGGCCGTTCCCATTCAACAGACTAGTTTGAAAATAACCGGATTGTCGGCATAGTAGCTTTTCACATTTATAATGTTGTTAAAGCTTCTTCATTATACCATCCCCTGCAATAATAAGTATCTTATCCTGACTATTTTCTCCGCACCAAATACACTTTACTTTGCCCAATTACACAACCGTCATTGACGGGTTTTGATCTCACATTTCTGGCTTTCTGCAGCCCGCCCACACTTTTACCGATTGTGATAACTGGCTTAACATGTTTGTTAAATATTTTCTTAACTTTTGCATATTAAGTAATCAGTTAAGAATGGTACCCGGTAGTTCTGATGTTAACAGCAGTAAAGATAATGCAGATCAACGTAAGTTGCGTTTGGTTTTATTTGAATCTTTTTAGTCTTCTGTCCACTTTTTAATAATGCAAAGACTTAGTCGAGTTTTTTTATTACACTTGGAAAGTTATCACACTAGCTATTGTCAGTTTACCCCAAGGGGGTTACAGAAGCTATTGCAGTGTGATGTGCGCTGGAAACAATATAATTAGTTTTTTGTCAAACCTATAATTTACTGTCTATATACTATGTTTGCTTAGTGCCTTAAAAAGGCCATGACTTTCTAAGCCAACCACTCTTATCAATCCAACAACCTATTAACTGACAGTCAACGCTGTATCTAAATAAATTAACCTGTCAGACAAATCCTTTCAGTCGAAACCACAATCCTCCTTCCCTTCCAACTCTTGTTACGACCATTGAAAAGACGGTTCAGGTATCATTTCACCGGGACCAAGCAGACCAATGTGATTCACAAACCAGAGTGGTATCTCACTCAAGTGAGTTGGTGTTTTATTTAAGGGTTTAGTTTATTCATTTTTTGCCCCAGTTTTTAAAAATGGCAAATGAATATAATCACGATACAGGAACGGGAAAAGACGGCAAAACGAACAGTCGTTAGAACACGTCAGTAAAAAAAGGATATAAATTAATGAATATAGCGGACGCGGCCGCCAAAGCTATGAACAATATAAGGGTGTGTTTATATTGTTTTAACAGAAGTGTTGATGTAGGTCCGAACTCCTAAAGTCCATTTATAGCTTTGGTAGTATACAAAGTACTAGAATGCATGAAACACTGTAGGCCTCTAGATTTAAATTAATGCTGAACAATTATCTGTTTAGTGCTGTACTAGAAATTATCAAAACTCTGACTTTCCTTAAGTTATTCGATTCTACCACCTTGCCTTGGTACCAACCCTATAAAATAAACACGTGAGTCCAGTGCACTTGGGTGTTGAAAAACATTTCACAATTGTATTCAACACACTATAACATGTCTTGACAGTGGGTCTGAGGTAATCTGATGATTGTCAGTGTGGTAATGCCTCTGTTTTAACAGACTGTATAAACAGAAATATGTATCCTTAACACATAACTTTAAATGTAGATTTTGAGTTGGTTGTCCAACCATGCTGGTTTCTTGGAGCACACCATTCAACCAGTGCTTGATGAGAATGGTCACGGCCATATAGATGCGGTGGTAAGTGGGATAATGATAACTTATAATATTTATTTATAAAATATATATATTATATTATTTATTAATGTGGATACCCCATGCATATCAAGGTAAAATTGTGTGTCATTTTCTTCGATTAGAAGTAGAATAATTGGTTACAGATGGACAGGTTAACTCACAGGCATATTTGTAGCAATAATTGCTTTGTAAAATATATCAGATTACATGTCCTTCACCTGAGGTAGAGATTGAACCTTTTGAGCTTTGACCACTTAACTAGGCTGTAGGATGGTTTATAGAGAGAATATATGCAGCTTAGCATATTTATGTTTATCTTTGTGATTTGAAAAATGTGTTTTTTTGGAAAAATGGGGGATTGGGAAAGTTATCACCTGTGCAATCATCAGTTTACCTTGAGCCACAAGAATGCAACAGATTCCAACAAAATTCACAAGTGACCTTACAAAGGTAGTTATGTAGTTCATGGCGTAATTGTACTAATGTTACAAACGATAATAAAACAGGTGATGTTCACACAAGGACTTCTGAAGCTCATCGAAGACAAATTAACAGTCGACATTGAGGATCTGATATATGTGGATGACCTGTTTTCACATGTGGTGGATGAGGTTGGTAGCTTTTGGTTGATTAATACCATTTCTTCCTTAAAATGACATTACCATTCAAAACTTTGTTGTTTGGCTGGCTGAATAGCTTAGAGGGTTAGTGCTTTCCTTTTTAGCTGAAATGTTGTGGGATTGACACTGGTCATTAGCTAATCAATTGGCACATGGCAGACATTGCCTTTGCCCAATAGATGATTTGGTTGGATCAAATAAATAATTGTATAATCAACACACTGCAAAAGTTCCAGTAACTTGAAGGTTGTCATGAGGTAAACTGACCATTAACCATGTTATAACTTTCCCATTTACGTGATTATATGTACCCACCCACCCGATGTTTCTTATTTTCAGGTTTTACTATTCGATCGAGAGTTGCGGGTTGCATACGACATTCCAACCCCCGTCCTTAACCGCTGCAGCCCCGTTAAAGTGCTCACCCAGCCTCACTGCATGCAGAAGTGGCTGAATATTGAAAAAACCTGTGAGTTATTGTTGTTTCAGTGACTGGACAGTGGACATGGGGTTACTCTTATGATGCCTGTGTGAGAATGCACTTGCCCATTTGCAGGGTAATCTTTTGACTGCCTGTGGAATAATAACATCTAGCATTTTGCCAACCACGAGGATAGATAAAACAGGAAATGTTATCTTGAGTTTACCGGCCGGATAGATAAGACAAACAATGATCGTCTGCAGGCTTCTGAAGATAAGTGTGAATACAGCCAATGATTGAATATCATTACTTAGACCCAGTGGATTAAAATGGGTTATACTAAAACTGTAGAAATACCTTAATAACACAACCAACTGCAAAATCTCTGTGCACTTAATGGTGGACGCATAGACAATTGCGTGTATAGTAATTCCCTTACGCTTTCTCATTCACTAGAATAAAACATGAATATTCCATCCCTACTGCAAAATTCTTAAAATGTTTAACCCGTGTCCAATTTTTCACACCAGGTGCAGCTGAGCGATTGGACACGTTGATGACATCCGAAGAAGCATGGAGATCGAAACTAAGTGATGTGAGTGATGATATTGATGAGATGATGACACCACAATGCGCTGAAACCTTCGTTACTATGCTGCAGACCATCACCGATCGGTAGTTTTAACCGATATTATTTACTCCTTTCTTCAATAACCATAAAATAAAGAAACAGTCTCAGTTACTTTAAAAGGTTCTTATAAAAGCTCAGGCACTTTTTCTTTCTCATTAAAAAAACAAATTCCGATTTAATTTTTTTTTTAGATTTCTGTAAAACTATAAAGTATAGCTTTAAAATGAGTGCTGTCATATATATTATTGTGTGGTGTTGTGCACCTGAGCAAGCAACGCTGGACTGTGCAAATAATCAGCCACTTTAAATACAATACATCCAAATTGAAAATCTCTTAATCAATGTCTGACAACTCTACTGATTTTGAGTGGTTTATGTAAATTTCATTCCCAGCTACAAGAACCTTCCATCATGGGAAGAACAACTTCAGTTCCTTGATTTACAGATCACCTTGTTGGATGATTTCAGAATCCGCCTTATACAGGTTCGATCTGGTTTTAACTGGCTTTCATTGGTATCGCACAGCTTTAAACTGGATTGTTGGTCAAACACCTTTAAAAAATTAAAACAAACCTAATGTCTTTCGGATGTTAGTTAATTTGTTTGTAATTTATTTAATTTGTTTGTAATTTATAACTATTTACCATCAACTAGTAGTTCATAATGCATATTTAAATACTTATGCAAAAGTTTAAGAAATACGTCATAGATGAAATGTTATCATCGCACACTTTACGGCATGACATGTAATTGAAAGGTCCTATTTTAAACACTATATTTTAAGCACCATAACTAACCAAACACAAAGATACCAGTGATAAATCTTTTATATGTGCTATCATTGTATATTTCTCCAGGTGTTACGAAGCAGTCCACGAGAGGAGATAGAATTCGCGATAATCAACGCAGCGCGATATGTTGGGACCGTTCTACTGGAGTGGGGGGAAAACTTGGTGCGTGTAAAAAATAAGAAACAAATATTTTTTTTACATAATCTCCCATTTTCTCTTTCAGTTTTTTCTGCAACTAAAATATCACAAAGACAGTTGCAAGCAATCTGAAAACACCCTTTTACCGCCTTTTTTGGTTAATTTGGCCGAGAGTTCGAAACATGAGGTAGATTTTGCTTACATACTTCCTAGTAAAGGTTGTTGAACACAAAATTCAACCAGATTGTGGCAATGTCTGTGAAATGCTTATATAATAGTAAATGAGAAAAAAATAATGTGGTAGGTGGTATACCTGCTGGTGTAATATGTCATATTGTCACTTGTCAGTGTGATGGGATATAAGCTACTAGCTAGTGGCTTGTACCCTTGTGCTAGGCAGTAACGAATATTTCTTAAACAAAATGGGTTGAACAAAATTAAACCAGGTGTCACTGAAATAGCTTTAGTAACTCGACTATGGGCATGTGGGTGATTAATACCCGATATTCAACACCCTCTGCATTTTCCCACCCATAGGAATAAACATGATCATCCTACACTAATATTTCTGCATAAAACATCATCTCAGATATTCCCTGCAAATGAGACAACAGACAACACCGTGTTCGACGTAATAATCAACTTATACGGCCGAATATGCAGTGAGGCCATCGAGAGTCAGGTGCAACTGATTTTGAGTGAATTCCACGAAAAGTGCAAGTCGTACATGTATGAGGGGTGGGTGTAAATTGTTGTTTTTGGCCGAGTGTCATTTAAATCATGGACTGTGTAAATCCTCTGCTTTGAAGGATTTATTGTAACTCATGATGAAATCAGGATATTAAAGGATGCTAAGAAACAAGGATAGTTTGATTTTTATTAAAAGCAATAAAATAGACATGTATTTTGGATATGTTTCCACTGCATATCTCTTGCTCTCTTCGGAAAACGATGGTATCGAAACCAGCCGCTTAATAGTCCGGTACCCTTGAGTAACATGTTGCTAGAACTCCCGGTGGTTTAGGTTGAACAAATCTATAGTAGTTTTTCAAAAATTTACTACACCTAGAAAAATTTCTGTAGCCCGACAGTCAGCATGAGGTAATTTGACGATTGTGTTTAATACTGATAACAATGCTTCACATTTTTATCATTTATTATAATCCAGGTATATGCATTTTCCTTAACAGTTACATTTTCCATTTAAAAAATCAAATATTAGCTGTTTTAAAGGTGGCTGGCGTTACCAACAGCGGAAGAACAATTGGTGATGGTCGTGTCACAGTCAGCTTGCCCCATGCTCGCTGTGCTACAGGATCGACTGCATTTCCTAGAGATGCGTTTGTGTAGGGAGTTGTTTTCCCAATTGTGGAGAGACGTGGCCGAAAATGTGGATGTTTTTCTATTCAATGAGGTGAAGAGTGATTTAAAACTATTTATCCTTGTTGGTGAGAATAATTTGTCTCCACTGTCAGGTTAATCAGAGGAATTGTGGAATGTTGTATATGTTGCAGAAACTGCTAGTTTTATTTCCACTGAGTCCAGCGATGTTTAGGTTTTTTTTTGTTTCCACGATGAAAACAGGATGCAGGAATTTTGATAAAAATTTGGAAAAAGAAAAAAAAACGACAGTGGTTAGAACACTTCTAACAACTAAATAATTATTATCGCTTTTCGGTATAATTAGACGTAGTCGCTAAATCCACATTAAAAATTAAATAAATAAAAAGACTCAAGAACCGAGGTTCTTCGCCGACATGTCCGCTAAGTGTACATTGCACAAGGACAATATCTAGTAGTCGGTGAATGGTGCCCACCAACCCCAGGTTAAAAGCCCACCATGCTTTCATAAATACTAACTGGCCAAACAATCCTTGAGGTATCCCAGTACAGTGTCACGTAACTTAACATACCAGCATTTTGCAGGTGATAGTGAAAAACCATTTCAATAGTGGTGGGGCCGCTCAACTTAACTTCGATATGAACCGGAATTTATTCCCAATGTTTGGGCATTATACAAGCAAACCAGATAACTATTTTAAGAGGTAGGCTTTGTTAACAATTTCAGCTGCCAGGATCTGATATGTCTGTTAATGTTTAACATTTTTTCGATAAATGGACACTATTAGTTTTTGTTCAACCCATTAAACCACTTAGTGAAAATTCATAAATATGTGTAAGTGACTTGCACAAAGACATAAATGGTCAGCAAGTGACTGGTTTCTATCCATCCCATAAGACAGTATATGCACTTGAAAATAGCTTTCTGTCCAAAATAGGATAGGATATTTATGTTTATCCCCGTGAATGGGAAAACCTAGGGGGTTATCACACGGGCAATCGTCAGATCACCTCGCGCCCATCGTCGGGTTACCGGAGCTATTGCAGTGTGTTGTATATGATAGACACGTTCCTTCAATTTGGTAGAACCCATTAATTCGCTGGGTTCAGGCAATGTCCGTAAAGTGCCTTGCCTAAGAACACAACCGATTAGCTAGCAACCAGTTTCGCACCTGCAATCTTTCGATTAAAAGGTGACGCACTTAACCGCTAGACCACCACCGGGCCGGAAAAAATAGTTAAATAATTTTGTCATATTTATAACTGTAGAATTCCAGGGTAAAAGAAGGCTGCATTTTGCTAAACCTCTCCACTGGAAGTGCACTTTTATTAAGGGAAGTATTGGAAGAATCTCTCAAGAACCCTACTCTGGACTCAAATATAAAACCTGTCGACCCCCAAAATGCGCTAAATGACATTGGTGTGAATTTGATCTTACCAAAACAAGCGCTAGATATTATAAAACGAAGAATTGAGTGGAATTAATTAAGCACTCGGGTGTTTTACAAAGCTCTGTTTTCAGGATTTAGGAAGTTTATCAGTATATTAAGTTCAATCGATTGCAATTTGAATGATTTAGATTGTGGGTTTGATATCCACCCCAGCTATGTGCGTTTGTGTATTTGGGCAAGGTACAAACCTAATCTGCATGACATGCATCCAAATTGTTAATATGCATTAATTCTGAATTGTCCATGCGGTACCATAAATATTAAATAACCATAACATAGTGGCACTAAGGTTAAAATTAGACCAGCCGAAGACGTTTTAAGAAATGTTTTTTTAACCTTGTTTCACCTGTTGATGATTAATTGTTGCAAATTCTAAGAATGTTGAACTTTGGTGCAAGTAGTAAATAAATGAGTGCAATAGGTATGTTGCTTTAGTTGTGTTATTTGGTAGTTCAACTAAATTCTTTTGCTGACTAGATAGGAAGTGTTCAAAACAAGGGCACCCACCATCAAGCTGCCCTACCCAGCAAAGCTAAAGCTATCTACTCGACCGTCTTTTAGAATACATATTCTGAACCCATAAACACAACAAACAGAAGTATCCAAACATTAACCGGGCTATTAGGATAGGATATTCATGTTTATCCTCGTGAATAGGAAAACGAAGGGGTAAGAGTAAACACACAGGCAATCGTCAGATCACCTCACGCCCACCGGAGCTATTGCAGTGTGTTATGTATGATACAAACATTCCTTCAATTCGGTAGAACCCAATAATTTATTGGGTTCAGGCAATGTTCGTTTAGTGCCTTGCCCAAGGACACAACCGAATAGCTAACTTGTTATGAACCTGCAACCTTTCGATTGAAAGGCGTCTGTATTAACCACCAGACTAACTGTGAACCTCTATTGGTCAACTGGCATTGTTCCTTTCAGGTTTAAACTAAAGTCAGTAGGAGTATCCTATCCTTATTTGATCTTAGAAAATAAAGTTTCCAGAATGCAAGAAAAAACACTCGATATCATTAAATGTATTTAACGCTTGCCGCCAACCCTTGGGGCTGCAGCTCGCACATTTTTCGCCGCCTTTGATTTTGTGCCAGTTGGTTTGGCTGCTTTTTGAATTTTCTTCGCTTGCTCGGAAGACTTCTTCTTTTCTTTAGCAGCCCTGAAAATTCAAGTATATTAACTGCAAATAAAATATCACAACTAAACCAACATGGTATTTTACCAATCACATGCATTTTTTCAACAGGTTTATAGGTATCATGCAAAGCAATATCCTAATGCAAATCTGGTCATCAAGAACAGTATTTTTATATTTTATTCAATAAAAAATCAAAGTATCGCAGCATTTCACAGTACCTATTTCGAATGAAGTTTTAGAATTCATATATTTAACCTAGTATTACTACAGTTAAGGATATAAACAACAAGCATAAAGCTTTTGGATGCCACATTAAACAGTTGTTATACTTACTTTATAGCTTGTTCGCGTTGCGCCTTTCGAACCGCTGGTTTTTGATTACGTTTGGCGACAATTTCTCCCCATGAAGCACCTTGAATAGCTCGTTGAAATTTCACATTTCTTCGTGTGCGCTTTTTCGTCACTTCTTCCTATAATTGCGAAAACAGTACAATGACTTAATGTCGTTACCCTAGTTTATTATCTTTAGAACTTTGCAACCATGGACTGAATTGTTCTTGGATTTTCAATCTGATCTAGAGTACCATACTATTGTACCGAATGTTTGTTTACCGCAGGCAACACTAAATAAAGTAAAACAGGGAAATTGCTTAATAAAAGTATAAAACATAATTATATCTATAAATTCTAATTATATAAATTGTTGAAAACCTGGTGTATTTGCTGGTTATAATTGTTCATTTCTCATGATATTTAATATTCAAGAATCAAAATGTTACAGAGAAGACACTTTAGCCAGCTATGGTGGAATTCAAAACATAACTACTATAAAAAAGTAATAATATAGTTGTGTAATGTAACAGATAGATACAATTGCACTCAGACGTAAATGGTTTGCACAAAGCATTAAACAAATTGTGCATTTACTTGTTCATTGTAGCCCTACTAACCAGGAAAGTACGGCAGCTGCACACTCTTCAGTTTTATTTCCATATAGATTTAGGATAGAATAAAATGTTTGTTTAAGATTTTGGTAAAACAGTAATAAAAAGGAGATTGTTGGACGATTGCACACTTAAATATTTGGACGATTGCACACTTAAATTGCACACATTTGGACGATTGCACACTTAAATATTTGGTGCGTGCACCATCGAGATCTCAGCGAAAAGTGACATACTTTCCATACGGGTCTTTTTAAGAGCCGACTGTCAACGCAAATGGCAGCGTTCCTACTGTATGATTTTAAATTGGAAAACAAAAATAACCTGAATTTTAATAAGCAGTTTCCCTTCTTCCTTTTATCCCTATTTCTTTTGTGTGTTGCCCGTGTTATATGAATTTAAGCTTTTGGGTTGCAGAGTAATTACCCAATTTTTAAGGCTGTCTACACTGAGGCAATGATGTACTTTAGGATAAAACTAAAGGAGGAAAATTGCACACTAAAATAAAGCTTACAGCATTATAAACAGTTTTAAACAATTATGTGGCTAAGATATTGTTTAGGACAGCCCATATGGAAAGTACGTCAATTTTCGCCGAGATCTTAGAGTGTGCACACGCCAAATATTTAAGTGTGCAAACGTCCAAGAGTGCACAAAATCTCCTTTTTATTACTATTTTGTAAAAGTCTTATACAAACATATTATTCTATTCTAAATTTACCGTGTCCATCAGCTAACATATCTATCTACGTAACAAAAAACGTACTGACAGTAAATTACCCGAGGTAGGTTTACAGGTTTGTTTAAAATTATACAATGTTTATACTGCCAGCTCAAGAGCATGTGTGAAATTACTCAAGTGTGCAAAGACGCAGGGAAAAAAACTCGAGAGTGCAGCTGCCGTACTTTCCATACTGGTAGGACAGGGTTAAAATTAGATTAAATAGTTTCAGCGAGCAGTTTTCTCTTTTTCTTTGTGTTGCTCTGTAAATTTACCTGAGTTCCCTTCTTGTGCTTTCGCCTGTACAATACGGTCCAACAAATTTTTCGAGGATTTTTCTTTGCAAGAAGCAGGGCTTCACATTCCCCCGATAAAAGGTTAAAGCCTTTACCGTCGATACGAATGTATCTTTTCCCGTGGCCGGGGTAGATCTTCAACCCGCTGAACTGACACAGCTCGGTCCTGTCGATAAAAAGAGACAGCTGTTTTAAAAATTAAATATAACACTTAACGTAAAAAAACTCCTTCATGAGCTCGCCACTTCACTTTGTAGACGACTATTGATAGAATAAGGCGGATTGATATCTTTAGAATAAATTTTATTCATATTTAAATCTAATTTAATTGAAAAATTTCTGATTTGTAACGATAAAATATACCAAAACAACTAATTTTACCTCATCCTAGATGCTTGTGTCTAAAAAAGAAAGACTGTTTCGAGGCTAGCCCAAACGTTAGTTCAAGCTGTTCAATTTGACGAAGGAAATTCATAAAAATGTTAAATTAGTAGAAAATGATATAAAAAAAAACAAATGTCAAATTAATACAAAATGATATAAAAAAAACAAATGTCAAATTAGTAGAAAATGATATAAAAAAAACAAATGTCAAATTAGTAGAAAATGATATAAAAAACACGGTCATGTGGTCAAATAGTTGACTTGACCTATACGTATACCAATTATATAAAAAAAAAACATCTAGGCGCTCTTTATGGGTGTTCGAAACTTGGCCGAACAAAATAAATTCGTCCTACCGTTTAGTCTGGTGGTTTAGTGCGAAGCCTTTCAACCGAAAAGTTTAGGGTCGAAACTGGTCGCTTGCTGGTCGGTTGTGTCCTTGGACAACACGCTAAATGGACATTGCCTAAACCTAGCGGATTAATGGTTTGTACTTACTTAAAGGAACGTGTGTATTATACACAACGCAATGCAATAGTTCCGGTAACCCGACGGTGGGCGCGAGGTGAACTGACGGTTGCCCGTGTGTTAACCTCCTTGGTTTTTTCATTCACGGGGATGAACATGGATATCCTATCCTATCCTAAAAATATCCATTTTGCCAACAGTTGAGTAACCCAATTCTTAGTATGGCCGATTCATATACAAATTTCTAGAAAACTTGGCCCGGTGAAAACACAATTTTGTTTACTTTATTACCGACATCAACTAGTCTGGCTCAGTTGTAAGGCCGGCCGCCATGACGTAATATTCAAAGAACGCTCCTTATCCCAACTATAGTTATAGCTTCTGGTTCGGCTACCTCGGATACGATTAGAATATTTATGTTTTATTTTCAGGATTTTGAAAACCCAAGGATATTTTTTCACAGGACTACTAGATGTAGAGAGCCCACCGTGGGGTTGCCGTAGCTGTTTCAGTGCATGATTAAGACCTTACTTCAGATGAATCAGATCCGATATATTTTGTAGCAGAGCCTTAATCCTCCACTGCAATATGAAATAATTTATCACGCAACCTGATAAATTTTCTTAATTTAAGTTTCAAATATGCCTATAATGTTAAGGTTGATGTTTCTAAACATAGTCTGTAAATAATTACAATACTTACGAGGGATGCTCGGGTTTTTGTTCACTGTAACAGTTGAAACACTTTACTGAATAAATTTAATTTAAAAACTGCCAAAGAAACTTGGTCACATGGGCTCTGCCAGTTGTAGGGTATCATACTTGCCTGTTGATTGGGAAATGCATTTCATTCTAATTTTGTAAAAAATTCAAAGACCAAAAGTTTATATTTATCACCATCCAATCGTTAGGGAATATGAAAGTCGATCCAATACTACATTCCACAAGCACTTGGCCACTTCTGTTACCTCCCCTAGCCCCGTTCTTGCGTGCTTAAATCGTCATCCCAACCCGGTATAAACGATCGAATTGGAACTAGGGCATCGTAACTGTACTCCAATGTCGGTTCAAGGTTAGCTTGAACATGGAGTGCGTTCTACTTAATGTAGCCGCCAATTGCAGTTCACTTACACAATTATTCGATTGGTTCAATTTTTGCCTCTGGTTTGTGTCCACGATGACAAACCACTTTTGACGTAAGATCTGTATTTACTATATGGTTGCAACGATAAGTCGATATCGCGATACTAACCAGCTACGATACTGATAAACGCGTATCGCGATTATGGTGCCACAGACGCATTATTTTGTTAGGGAACTTTTGGTTAAAAATGCATCTTAAGTATACTTTTGATATATCAACACTCACATTCACATAGTCGAACACACTTAGCAACACTTGTTATTGTAAAATAATAATCGCAATCTAACTTTTCTTTCTGACTAAGATACATACAAAGTCCTTGTTAAATGAATATGCTAACAGCAAGTCGACATGTTGAAGCGGTTATGAGGCCTAATGGTTAACACCATCGATTCCTTTACCGAAATTTAGGTGATAAATGGACTTGGTGACTAGCCCATCGGTTCGATTTTGATTATTTATTTA
>CH002036.1:497912-514491 GCA_000149265.1 Ciona savignyi | reverse complement strand
AATGTATTGGTTTACACAACGTCTAAGGTAATGTTTGCTTGGTAAATGGGTGGATAATAGCGACGAAACTTCGTAATGCAGTTTAATAGAAATATATTGTTGTAAGTGAATATTTTGGCAATATTGTCTAACTAGAAAACATATAAGAAAGAGAAATGAAGAGAAAATATAAAAAAAGAGAGTGTCTTGTATATTGCAGTCAGAAAAGGCCCTTACCACAACACGCGCGTAACAACACCGTAGAGACCTCGAGCTAACGTTCGTAAGTTGTGGCGTATTTTTTCCAGAAATTATCAGTGAAACAGGATAAACGAAAGTTCTGCTTAGCACAACATTGTGTTTACGATAAGCCGAAAGAATATATATATTGTACATCGATTGTAAGTCAACACGTTTACATGATTTGACTGTAAGTGAAACACTGTTTGGCGGTGCTTCAATTCTGTAATCTTTAAATGTTGATCAGTGGCATGGTTGTGTTTGCAATTTTTTATATATACAGATATAGCATAATTAGGAAAATAGCACTATACCTTATAGCTACTTGTAAAATGATGAAAAAATGGAAAATTGTTTCGGTGTTCTTGGTCATGTTTGTAGGAATATTGTTGATCTATTATTTACTGTACACCAAAAGTTTACTAAGGTAAGAGAGTACGTGATCAGCGATTGCTACTTACAAATTATATTTTTAAGTATAATATTCGAGGGTTAACATTGTTTGTGTTTTTGGTATGATAATATCATTACTAATTTCGGTTTTAAATGCATATTATACACGAACTGGACGATCAAATTATTAGGTCAACATTTCCCTTCACTTGGCACAAACGAAAAGGCTTGATCTAGTAGCGACCAACGTGTTAAGGCAGTCCACATCTGTTAAGATACATAAGCTATCGCAAGGGTATTACCAACCCCGTCTATACTTCACCATTATCTCCAGGCACACCAGCAGGCCTAGAAAAGTAACTCAAGAAGATGTCTCACTATCAATTACAACGACGTCACCAACAACTACAAAAGAGGAAATAATGAAACAAAGACAGACGGAACGAAACTTGGTTAAAGATTTTATACTTGAACCATGGAAAGTATTGGGCCGTTTAAACCAATCAGAAGACGCAGGTGATCAAACTTTTAAACTGTTTGTCGTAATGGTCCCAAGTCATATTACCTAACTCCGCAACCGAGATTTTTTTCAGCAAAAAATATTCCTTACAATCACAATCCTAACTTAACTAAAAGAAAGTGTCAACCACGATTTATCTACCACTATTTTTAAAAGTGTGTATAGTATATTTTTCTGCATGCAGAAACGATGTTCCCCAGGGTTACCTAGCTACCTCATCACCCATTGTATTTGATATAAAGAGTATAGAGCTAACATTTGTTTATGCAAGCAGAAACTAATAGGTTTCCGAGTTACGATTTTTTATTCAATATATTTTTCATTGTTATTAAATAATTCTACCACAAAAATGACTGAAAAAAGAGAAAATGGTGGATGTACTAATATTCTTGGGCTTGGTGGAAGTTTCTCTGGCATGATTTATTCACAATTTGTCACTGCATATCTAATGTATTTTAATTAACACTTCTTATGTATTCTTATATTGGAGGTACTTGGTAGAAAATCGTATTAAATGAAATGAAAGCGAAAAAAAAACCGGTTATATAGTACGAAATGCACGCAAAGAATGTTACATACCAAAATTATTACATACATTTGGGCATGATTACAGGGCACAAAATAACTGTTTGGAAACCTGCATATATTACTACAGGGATAGAAATTAACGCAACTTTTAACAAGTTTAACTCATTAGGTTATTATATTTCTGTGATTATCCGGAGTTAAACAGAATAATCAGTGGTTTGAGTACGGTAGGTGATGGGGAGTTTCCCGGAAAATGGTTCATGATGGGTATAATTTTTTTTGTTCGCTTTAAAAATTACTATCGATTTGTAATAGTTTTAAAAGTTTAGCTAAATTTTATACATGATAAAAGTGTATTATGGTAAGTTATAAATTTTACATTTTAATGGATTTCTCGTGGTAATTTGCGGTATGTAGTGTCCGTTTGTCACTTTATCAGTTTACTTATTTATTTACCTACAACCTATATTTCAAGTGACAATTTAAATCGAATATTCCTTACAAGTTCCAAATACCGGCTGCTGTAGAATAACCGGTGCTGAACATTCACAAACTGCAATATTGCTCGTTGCTTCCGCGGGTGGAGTAACGTGTTACTAAAATGACGCGTATCGTTGAGTAAACACACAATATACGTACTGGTTATAATTGGCGTCCGGGTTGGTACGGAAATGATGCGATACAGAAAGGTTGGGGTTTAACGATACAGTATGCCTGTAGACACGATACGTTGATTCAGTATGGGTACGTTACGGTGGATTCGTCGGTATGAATACGGTACGGTGAATGCGTCAATACGGAACGGTGGATGCAAATGATACAAAACTGAGGTTGATACGTTTTTTGCGTTAAATAAATTAACTAAATCAGTAAATTTGCGAGTCTATGTATGAATCGCACACTCACATAAAAAGTATCTCACACTCACCAAACTTTTGCTTTAAGCGGTACGGAAAAATACGGTATCGAAAGAAAATTGTACACTGCAGTCTCTACGGTAATTGATTGGGAAAGAAAGTTCTGACATGCGGTCTAGTATAGTCGATTGCAACATAAACTCCCATAATTACGTATATCGGTTATGACGCAATTTATGCTGGTTTAACATAGACATCAAGAAAACATATAAGCAAATAAAGGTATATTGGATCAAGATATCTTACAGTGCTTATATTCTTGGGTCTTCTTTGTTTTGGGGAATTTCCCAAGGTAAACTGGGTAATTTAAATTCAAGTTATGTTTTTCTGATTAAAGTTGTATATATTTCAATTTTGTAGAAACTTGAATCAAATGTTCCTTTCTAATTTTCCTATTTCCAAAAGTTTTACCCAGCTTGAATAATCACTTCGTATCGATAATCTAGCGAAATGGCATGCCTGTCATCATGCTATTTCGAGAAAAAAAAGAAAAGAGAGAAGTAAAATCATTTTTTTTCGGATTCGAAGGAAACCCATAATAAGAACAATGTCTGTTTTGTTGGGTGGGTGATGAATAATCGTTATATTGCTAAGCCAACCTTGATAAGCGCACCGCATGTCGGCATTGTTCATATCAAATTAAATTTGTCATGTTTGTGCCTTTACACGTAACAAAAATTAAAAAAAATAATATATTTACAGGTGTCAAGTGGAAAATGGTTACCTTTATAAAATCGGCTGCAAGGCACGAAATCCACCGGAAAATATTGCGCCGCACGTGGGCGTCCCAGAGCTTTGTCGACGGAGCCACTTTCGAAACCGTTTTCGTGATAGGGGAGACTAATTCTGATTCCATTGAAGAAAAAATAGCAGCAGAGAGCGATCGTTGTGGGGATTTATTAAAGTTTAATGGCCCTGACGATTATGAGTAAGTTTGATGTCATTTAGTTTAAACGCAGCAACGCAGTACAATGTGCTGAGATCGTGTTCTATTATCTTGCCGACTAAAACGTTATAATTATACCAGAGTTTGGGGAATAATGTGTTTTACAAATAGATGTGGTTGACACTCTGTAGTTTAAATTATACCTAGTGTAATTAGGACTTTTCAAATAATATCAAATAAGGTTTAAAAAAAACAGTGACTGTTCTTCAAGTTGTAAAGCGTATAAATAGGGGAAGGGTTGTTTCGTTTAAAATTAAATCCTTATGAAGTTTAAATGACTCTATGTACTTTTTTCTAATTCGTGCAACGAACAATTGTTCACCGTCCACCGATATACAATACATATGTGGGTTTTGGGAGCATTACGTAATTAGGCTTCTATAATATGAAAATCCAGTTTACTTAGTCCGTTATATGATCATTTTTACTAAACATTTCTTCGTTGCGTCTGTGTCCCTTGGTATAACACCTTACTTTCGGTAATAAACCTGAATATCCTTTCCACCGCTTTTCAGGAATATCACGAACAAGACTCTTTCCGCTATGAAGTGGGCTGCTCGAAATTTGTCACCGGAGACATATTACACTTCATCCGATGATGACATCACAGTCGACATTGTTGAGTGGATGAAAGCAATAGAAAGCAGCGTACAACTCATGTCAACCAAAGAATGGCCGGAATTTCCGATCATATGTGGCTACCTGAAGGGGACAACAGACCCACCGCACAGAAATCAAAACGACAAATGGTTCATTTCAAAAGACGTGTATAAATGGACTCAGTTTCCCCACTTTTGCTTCGGCGGCTTTTACACCATGTCTGTAAGCGTGGTGAAGCAGTTACACGACGAGGCATTACACAGTCCTCGACTCTCTCATTTGGACGATGTTTGGTTAACTGGAGTGCTGAGAGAGCGCATAGGCATGCCAGACATTATGGTGGTTGCGCCGGAAAAATTCTATGTTAAACATGAATCAAAATCACCCGAAACCGAATGGGTAGTAGCAAATGTCAAGTTAAACCAAACATATAATCAAATAAAATATCACGAACTTTTAACAGTTTAAGCTATAATTATATTTTTATTACCTGTTTTCTTACCATTTTTTTATTTCATTATTCGTAGTTGAAACTACAATGGGCGTTTATACTAGTTTTTTTTAGCCAAATCCATCGTGCGAACAGTCGGGTTGCCGCATTGGATATTATTTATCTCGTTAATGTACTATAGGTTTACACAACGTCTGGTTGTTTGTTTACTTGGAAATTATCATTAGATGAATAGGATATGCGGTGACAATGATATAGTTACCAAGCGTATTGTTGAAGATTAAATCTGAAGAACAATACCTATGCAAGAAAGCCAAAGAATATAGTCAAGCACGTCCTGCAACTTAAAATACTTTAATAATAAAAATGATATAGATAATAGCAACCGCAGCGCAATGCAGTTTAATAGAATTCTATACTGTTGCAATTGTGAATATTTTAGCACATGTTGTCTAACTGGACAAATATATAAAAAATGAAATGTAGAGAAAATATGAAAGAGTAGTGTCTTGCATATTGCTGTCAAAAAAAAACTCTAAAACCAGAACACGCGCGTAACAACAACGTATAGACCTGGAACTAAAGTTCGTTAGATGCGGCGTATTTTTACCAGAAATTGTCAGTAAAACAGGATAAACGAAAGTTCTGCTTAGCACAACATTGTGTTTACGAAAAGCCGAAAGAATCTATATATTGTACATCGATTGTAAGCCAACACTTTACATGATTTAACTGTAAGTGAAACACTTTTTTGGCGGTGCTTCAAATCTGTACACTTTAAATGTTGATCAGTGGCATGGTTGTGTTTGCAATTTTTTGAAACATACAGATATAGAATAGTTATAGGAAAATAACACTATACCTTATAGCTACTTGTAAAATGATAAAAAAATGGAAAATTGTTTCGGTGTTCTTGGTCATGTTGGTAGGAATATTGCTGTACAATTATTTACTGTACACCAAAAGCTTACTAAGGTAAGAGAGTACGTAGAATGGGATAGGATATGGTAGGATATAGGATTATGTTTATTCCCGTGAATGGGAAAACCAAGGGGTCTAACAAACGGCCAATCGTGAGATCCCGTCGCGCCCACGGTCGGCTTACCAGGGCTATTGGGCAATACACTGCGCAGTGTGTTGTGTATGATCAACACGTTCCCTCAATTTGGTAGAACCCATTAATCCGTCGGGTTAAGGCAATGCCAGTTAAGTGATGCCTTGCCCAAAGACACAACCGATTAGCTAGCGACCAGTTTCGAACTTATAACCTTTCGGTTTAAAGGGGTCACATTAAACCACCAGACTAACCGGTCGGATACGTGAATACATTTTTAAGTATTTTCAAGAATTAACATTGTTTGGGTATTTGCTACGATGACATTGTCACTAGTTTGGGTTTTAAATGCATATTGTACACAAACTGGAGACGGAATGTTGCCCCCCAAAACAACCCCTTCACTTGGCACGAACGAAATGACTTGATATGGTAGCGACCAACGTATTAAGGCAGTCCACATCTGTTAAGCTACATAAGCTATCGCAAGGGTATTACCAACCCCGTTTACATCACCACTATCTCCAGGCACACCAATAGGCCTAGAGATGTAACTCAAAGGGGATGTATCACCATCAATAAAGTGGACGTCATCACCTATTAAAGAGGAAATAAGGGAACAAAAACAGACGGAACGAAACTTGGTTAAAGATTTCATACTCGAACCGTGGAAAGTGTTGGGCCGCTTAAAACAATCACAAGACGCAGGTCATCAAAATTGTTTACTGTTTTCCATATTGGTCCCAAGTGCTATTTCCTAACTCCGCAGCAAAGATTTTTTTCAGCAAATATAAGGCGTCAAAATCCCACGCTTGTCCTCATGTGGCTTATCTCCATCATCCGACCCTATATTTTCCTTACAATTACAATCTTAACTTAACTAAAGAGTGTTAACCACGTGTAAGTCAGCACTATTTTTAAAAGCCCTTTAGTGATTAATGTTATACATATTTCAATTTCTTCGAAATTTGAATTAAATATCCCCTTTTAAACTTGCATTATCGACAATAACGCCAAAAATGCGCAATATAGGCCTCTTTTTAACATTTTCCGATAGCGGGAATTCGCCTTTGGATTTTTGTTAAATTAAAGGTCGCTGCAAAATAATAGAATGTCAGTTAAAATTTTCAAAAGTTTTAACCAGATTAATTGATTTGATTGATTGGATTAGATTGGAGAATAACTTCATATCGATAATCTGGCGAAATGGCATGCCTGTCATCAACGTCAGAGAGAAAAAAATAACTAAGTAAAATCAAAATGTGTCCCCCTTCGGATTGGCGAAGGGGACACCATAATAAGATCACTGCCTGCTCTTGTTGGGTAATGAATAATCGTTATATTTCTAAGCAGCCAACCTCGATAAGCGCACCACATGTTATCGTCAAGCTTTATATCAAATTTAGTTTGTCAAGTTTGCGCCTTTACATATAACAAAAAATAATAAAAAAACATATATTTACAGGCGTCAAGTGGAAAATGGTTACCTTTATAAAATCGGCTGCAGGGCACGAAAACCACCGAAAAACATTGCGCCGCACGTGGGCGTCCCTGAGTTTTGTTGAAGGAGCCACTTTCGAAACTATTTTCGTGATAGGGAAGACTAACTATGATTCCATTGAAGAAAAAATAGCAGCAGAGAGCAATCGTTGTGGGGATTTATTAAAGTTTAATGGCCCTGACGATTATGAGTAAGTGTGATTTCATTTAATTTACAACGCAGCAACGCAGTACAACATGCTGGGATCGTGTTCTATTATCTTGCCTACTAAAATGTTATAATAATACCAGAGTTTGGGGAATAATGTGTTTTACAAATAGATGTGGTTGACACTCTGTAGCTTAAATTATACCTAGTGTAATTAGGACTTTTCAAATAATATCAAATAAGGTTTAAAAAAAACAGTGTCTGTTCTTCAAGTTGTAAAGCGTATAAATAGGGGAAGGGTTGTTTCGTTTAAAATTACATCCTTATGAACTTTAAATGACTCTATGTACTTTTTTCTGAATCGTGCAACGAACAATTGTTCACCGTCCACCGATATACGTCAGTACATATGTGGGTTTTGGGAGCATTACGTGAAAATAGGCTGCAATAATATGGAGATCCAGTTTACTTAGTCCGTTTTTGTGATCATTTTATCTTAACATATCTTCGTTGCGTCTGTGTCCCTTGGTAT
This sequence comes from Ciona savignyi, assembly GCA_000149265.1. NCBI lineage: Eukaryota > Metazoa > Chordata > Ascidiacea > Phlebobranchia > Cionidae > Ciona > Ciona savignyi. The sequence continues at coordinate 506,683 of CH002036.1, read as the reverse complement.
AACACCTTACTTTTGGTAATAAACCTGAATATCCTTTCCACCGCTTTTCAGGAATATCACGAACAAGACTCTTTCCGCTATGAAGTGGGCTGCTCGAAATTTGTCACCGGAGACATATTACACTTCATCCGATGATGACATCACAGTCGACATTGTTGAGTGGATGAAAGCAATAGAAAGCAGCACACAACTTATGTCAACCAAAGAATGGCCGGAATTTCCGATCATATGTGGCTACCTGAAGGGGACAACAGACCCACCGCACAGAAACCAAGACGACAAATGGTTCATTTCAAAAGACGTGTATAAATGGACTCAGTTTCCCCACTTTTGCTTCGGCGGCTTTTACACCATGTCTGTAAGCGTGGCGAAGCGGTTACACGACGAGGCATTACACAGTCCTCGACTCTCTCATTTGGACGATGTTTGGTTAACTGGGGTGCTGAGAGAGCGCATAGGCATGCCAGACATTATGGTGGTTGCACCGGACAAATTTTATGTTAAGCATGAATCAAAATCACCCGAAACCGAATGGAAAGTAGCAAATGTAAAGTTAAACCAAACATATAATCAAATAAAATATCACAAACTTTTAACAGTTTAATCTATAATTATTTTTTTATTACCTGTTTTCTTACTATTTTTTTTATTTTATTATTCGTAGTTGAAACTACAATGGGCGTTTATACTAGTTTTTTTAGCCAAATCCATCGTGCGAACAGTCGGGTTGCCGTATTGGATATTATTTATCTCTGATTGTTTGTTTACTTGGAGATTATCATTAGATGAATAGGATACGCGGTGACAATGATATAGTTACCGTGCGTATTGTTGAAGATTAAATCTGAAGAACAATACCTATGCAAGGAAGCCAACGAATATAGTTAAGCACGTCCTGCAACTTAAAATACTTTAATAATATAGATGGATAGGTAATAGCAACTGCAGCGCAATGCAGTTTATTAGAATTCTACAGTTGCAATTGTGAATATCCCACTTTCGAAACTATTTTCGTGATAGGGAAGATAAGGAGCCACTTTCGAAACTATTTTCGTGATAGGGAAGACTAACTATGATTCCATTGAAGAAAAAATAGCAGCAGAGAGCAATCGTTGTGGGGATTTATTAAAGTTTAATGGCCCTGACGATTATGAGTAAGTGTGATTTCATTTAATTTACAACGCAGCAACGCAGTACAACATGCTGGGATCGTGTTCTATTATCTTGCCTACTAAAATGTTATAATAATACCAGAAGGAGCCACTTTCGAAACCGTTTTCGTGATAGGGAAGACTAACTATGATTCCATTGAAGCAAAAATAGCAGCAGAGAGCGATCGTTGTGGGGATTTATTAAAGTTTAATGGCCCTGATGATTATGAGTAAGTGTGTTTTTATTTAGTTTACAAAGCAGCAACGCAGTACAACGTACTGGAATCGTGTTCTATTATCTTGCCAACTAAAACGTTAGAGTTTTACCACAGTTTGGGTGATAACGCAAAATTTGTTTTACAAATAGATGTGGTTGACACTCTGTAGTTTAAATTATACCTAGTGTAATTAGGACTTTTCAAATAATATCAAATAAGGTTTTAAAAAAACAGTGTCTGTTCTTCAAGTTGTAAAGCGTATAAATAGGGGAAGGGTTGTTTCGTTTAAAATTACATCCTTATGAACTTTAAATGACTCTATGTACTTTTTTCTGAATCGTGCAACGAACAATTGTTCACCGTCCACCGATATACAATACATATGTGGGTTTTGGGTACATTACGTGAATAGGCTTCTATAATATGAAAATCCAGTTTACTTAGTCCGTTTTTATGATCATTTTTACTAAACATTTCTTCGTTGCGTCTGTGTCCCTGGGTATAACACCTCACTTTCGGTAATAAACCTGAATATCCTTTCCACCGCTTTTCAGGAATATCACGAACAAGACTCTTTCCGCTATGAAGTGGGCTGCTCGAAATTTGTCACCGGAGACATATTACACGTCTTCCGATGATGACATCACAGTCGACATTGTTGAGTGGATGAAAGCAATAGAAAGCAGCGTACAACTTATGTCAACCAAAGAATGGCCGGAATTTCCGATCATATGTGGCTACCTGAAGGGGACAACAGACCCACCGCACAGAAATCAAAACGACAAATGGTTCATTTCAAAAGACGTGTATAAATGGACCCAGTTTCCCCACTTTTGCTTCGGCGGCTTTTACACCATGTCTGTAAGCGTGGCGAAGCAGTTACACGACGAGGCACTACACAGTCCTCGACTCTCTCATTTGGACGATGTTTGGTTAACTGGTGTGCTGAGAGAGCGCATAGGCATGCCAGACAAGATGGTGGTTGCGCCGGACAAATTCTATGTTAAACATCAATCAAAATCACCCGAAACTGAATGGGAAGTAGCAAATGTCAAGTTAAACCAAACCTATAATCAAATAAAATATCACGAACTTTTAACAGTTTAAGCTATAATTATTTTTATTACCTGTTTTCTTACCATTTTTTTATTTCATTATTCGTAGTTGAAACTACAATAGGCGTTTATACTAGTTTTTTTAGCCAAATCCATCGTGCGAACAGTCGGGTTGCCGTATTGGATATTATTTGTCTCGTTAATTAATGTACTAGGTTTACACAACGTCTGATCATTTGTTTACTTGGAAATTGTCATTAGATGAATAAAATACGCGGTGACAATGATATAGTTACCGTGCGTATTGTTGAAGATTGAATCTGAAGAACAATACCTATGCAAGGAAGCCAAAGAATATAGTCAAGCACGTCCTGCAACTTAAAATACTTTAATAATAAAGATGGATAGGTAATAGCAACCGCAGCGCAATGCAGTTTAATAGAATTCTACTGTTGCAATTGTGAATATTTTAGCAATGTTGTCTAACTGGAAAATATATAAAAATGAAATGTAGAGAAAATATAAAAGAGTAGATAGTGTCTTGTATATTCCTGTCAGAAAAAAAACTCTAAAACCAGAACACGCGCGTAACAACAACGTAGAGAGACCTAGAGCTAAAGTTCGTTAGTTGCGGCGTATTTTTACCAGAAATTGTCAGTAAAACAGGATAAACGAAAGTTCTGCTTAGCACAACATTGTGTTTACGATAAGCCGAAAGAATCTATATATTGTACATCGATTGTAAGTCAATACTTTACATGATTTAACTGTAAGTGAAACACTTTTTTTGATGGTACTACAATGTTGTAAACTTTAAATGTTGATCAGTGGCATGGTTGTGTTTACAATTTTTTTAAACATACAGATATAGAATATTAGGAAAATAGCACTATACCTTATAGCTACTTGTAAAATGATAAAAAAATGGAAAATTGATTCGGTGTTCTTGGTCATGTTTGTAGTAATATTGCTGTTCAATTATTTACTGTACACCAAAAGCTTACTAAGGTAAGAGTGTACGTAGAATAGGATAGGATAGGTTAGGATATGGGATAATTATGTTTATTCCCGTGAATGGGAAAACCAATGGGGTTAACAAACGGCCAATCGTGAGATCCCGTCGCGCCCACCGTCGGGTTACCAGGGCTATTGATCAATGCATTGTGCAGTATGTTGTGTATGATCAACACGTTACCTCAATTTGGTAGAACCCATTAATCCGTTGAGTTAAGGCAATGCCGGTTAAGTGATGCCTTGCCCAAAGACACATCCGATTATCTAGCGACCAGTTTCGAACTTGTAACCTTTCTGTTGAAAGGCGACGCACTTAACCACCAGACTAACCGGTCGGATAAGTGAATACATTTTTAAGTATATTCGAGGGTTAAAATTGTTTGTGTAGTTGCTATGATGACATTGTCACTAGTTTCGGTTTTAAATGCATATGTACACAAACTGGAGACGGAATGTTGCCCTTAAAAACAACCCCTTCACTTGGCACGAACGAAATGGGTTGATCTAGTGGCGACCAACGTGTTAAGGCAGTCCACATCTGTTAAGCTACATAAGCTATCGCAAGGGTATTACCAACCCCGTTTACTTCACCATTATCTCCAGGCACACCAATAGGCCTAGAGATGTAACTCAAGGGAATGTATCACCATCAATAAAGAGGACGTCAACACCTATTAAAGAGGAAATAAGGGAACAAAAACAGACGGAACGAAACTTGGTTAAAGATTACATACTCGAACCGTGGAAAGTGTTAGGCCGTTTAAACCAATCACAAGACGCAGGTGATTAAAATTGTTTACTGTTTTCCATATTGGTCCCAAGTCCTATTTCCTAACTCCGCAGCCGAGATTTTTTTCAGCAAATATAAGGCGTGAAAAACCCACGCTTGTCCTCATGCGACTTATCTCCATCATCCGATCCTATATTTTCCTTACAACTACAATATGTTAACTTAACTAAAGATTGTTATCCACCACTATTTTTAAAAGACCTGTTGTGATTAATGTTATACATATTTCAATTTCTTGGAAATTTTAATTAAATATTCCTTTCTAATTCGGAAATATCGACGATTACGCCGAAAACGCCCAAAATAGGTCTCTTTTTAACATTTTCCGATAGCGGGAATTCGCCTTGGGATTTTTGTTACATTAAAGGTCGCTGCAAAATAATAGAATGTCAGTTAAAATTTTCACAAGTTTTAACCAGATTGGAGAATAACTTCATATCGATAATCTGGCGAAATAGCATGCCTGTCATCAACATCAGGGAGAAAAAAAATAACAAAGTAAAATCAAAATGTGTCCCATTCGGATTCGAAAGGGACACATAATAAGATCACTGCCTGTCTTGTTGGGTAATGAATAATCGTTATATTTCTAAGAAGCCAACCTTGATAAGCGCATCACATGTTATCGTCAAGCTTTATAATGCATTTAGTTTGTCAAGTTTGTGCCTTTACATATAACGAAAAATAATAAAAAAAACATATATGACGATGTTTGGTTAACTGGGGTGCTGAGAGAGCGCATAGGCATGCCAGACATTATGGTGGTTGCACCGGACAAATTCTATGTTAAACATCAATCAAAATCACCCGAAACTGAATGGGAAGTAGCAAATGTCAAGTTAAACCAAACATACAATCAAATTAAATATCACGAACTTTTAACAGTTTAAGCTATAATTATATTTTTTAATTTTATTACATGTTTTCTTATCATTGTTTGATTTTATTATTCGTAGTTGAAACTACAATGGGCGTTTATACTAGTTTTTTTTTAGCCAAATCCATCGTGCGAACAGTCGGGTTGCCGTATTGGATTTTGTTCAAGTCGTTGTTGTACTAGGTTTACACAATATCTGATTATTTGTTTACTTGGAAATTGTCATTAGATGAATAGGATACGCGGTGACAATGATATAGTTACCGTGCGTATTGTTGAAGATTGAATCTGAAGAACAATACCTATGCAAGGAAGCCAACGAATATAGTCAAGCACGTCCCGCAACTTAAAATACTTTAATAATAAAGATGGAGATGTAATAGCAACTGCAGCGCAATGCAGTTTAATAGAATTCTACTGTTGCAATTGTGAATATCTTCGCAATGTTGTCTAACTGGAAAATATATATAAAAGTGAAATGTAGAGAAAATATGAAAGAGTAGTGTCTTGTATATTGCTGTCAGAAAAAAACTATAAAACAAGAACACGCGCGTAACAACAACGTAGAGACCTATGGAGCTAAAGTTCGTTAGTTGCGGCGTATTTTTACCAGAAATTGTCAGTAAAACAGGATAAACGAAAGTTCTGCTTAGCACAACATTGTGTTTACGATAAGCCGAAAGAATCTATATATTGTACATCGATTGTAAGTCAACACTTTACATGATTTAACTCTAAATGAAAATGAAACACTTTTTTGATTTAAATGTTAATCAGTGGCATGGTTGTGTTTACAATTTTTTGAAACATACAGATATAGAATAGTTATAGGAAAATAGTACTATACCTTATAGCAGGCATGGGCAACCCCTGGCACGCGGGCCCAACTTGGCACGCGAGCTCGTATTTCTGGCACGCTAGTTCAAGGAAATTAGATTCTTTTCTCTTAAAGATGATAACTTAAAAGTTGTTGTATTATTTGAGCTTTGGCCACGTGCATAAAATGTTTATTACCGTAAGTTGTTAAGATTTGATTATTTATTACCGTGTTATTGTTACTCAACAAACACCAAAGAGTACAACAACCCGCTTGCAAGTTTCCTAACCTGCTGCCACAGACGAATCGGACGTGAGAGAAATTTGTACGTTTGTGCAGCCAACCAGATGTAGTTAATATCAGTTACCCTTAGCATCCTAATTTACTTTTGTTAGCAATTTGAGATACAAAGTGTTATAGGGATAAACATGATGTACCGGTAAGGTCATTCGGTATCGGACAAGGTCATAAATTCATATTTCGGCAAGTAAAAAAAGACCGGTAACTTATTTTACATAAGCTTATCGTTACGTTTATCAAATTGCGTTAATGAGAGTAAAAATTCATCGTTGAACACACTTTTTCACCTGCCTAAGGTTTGCTCTATCAGTAATGGTACAGCGATTGCTTATTTTGCAGTAAAGATAAAAATTAAAAGTCATTACTGTAAAACAGCGGTTCTTAAGATGGCGTATAACCAATTAAGACCTCTATGAACGGGCGGATGTGACGAGTGGTACCCTCCATGAGTCATTGTTTTTAAACGAGTGTTTTGCTGAGTAACAATGGTGGTGATTCCCCAATGTTTGTTTGTTTAAAAGCAGAATGTGCTAGGCTGCGCGCCGGTGTTCTCGTTTAGTTGTAAAGTTTTGTAATCGTGGAGCAGTGCTTTGTAAAATAAAGGTGTTGAATGTGCATCTGCTAGCTGTTTTGTTGGAAAAAAGTTGCCGATGTACGAAGGGGTATGGGCTCAAAATTTTTAAACAAAATTTTGTAGGGTTTTGAGTTTAGGTTGCAGATCCAAGCTTCAATTTTAAATTGTGAAAAAATCTAAGACTTCCTATGTCAGGATTTTTAGTGACCGTCGTTTTTGTGAGGTCAGTTTGCATTGGAGAGATAGGGAAAATAATTAGTTGAACGCCTCCTAAAATTGGGGTCCGCGGTCTTTTGGGGACCGCGAGACCATTTTCTGCAACCGCTAAGCACCCTCCAAAAAATTTAAACGACGCTTCTGAAAAAAAACTGTAAAATTAAGTTTTTACGCAACTGCTCTTCCAATCAACTTAACAAACAATTTGTCATGAAAGCTTACAGGCTATAGGCATTTATGACATCACAAGAAGCTATTTGATGTCACATTAATGCAATTCAAAAGTACAGAACTCCTACTATAGTAGGAAAACTCCTATTATAGTAGGGGTAAACTATCAAAAACAGAAATGTGTTCTCACGAATTGTTAGTTGGCACGCGGAAGGATTTTTCCATTAATTTTAGCCGATTTTGGCACCCAGACCGAAAAAGGTTGCCCACCCCTGCCTTATAGCTACTTGAAAAATGATAAAAAAATGGAAAATTGTTTCGGTGTTCTTGGTCATGTTGGTAGGAATATTGCTGTTCAATTATTTACTGTACACCAAAAGCTTACTGAGGTAAGAGAGAACGTAGAATAGGATAGGATAGGGTAGGGTAGGATATAGGATAATTATGTTTATTCCCGTGAATGGGAAAACCAAGGGGGTTAACACACGGCCAATCGTGAGATCATGTCGCACCCACCGTCGGCTTACCAGGGCTATTGCGCAATACACTGCGCAGTGTGTTGTGTATGATCAACACGTTTCTTCAATTTGGTAGAACCCAATAATCTACTGGGTTCAGGAAATGCCGGTTAAGTGCCTTGCCCAAAGACACAACCGATTAGCTATCGACCAGTTTCGAACTTGTAACCTTTCGGTTTAAAGGCGTCGCATTAAACCACTGGACTAACCGGTCGTATACGTGAATACATTTTTAAGTATTTTTAAGAATTAACATTGTTTGTGTATTTTCTATGATGACATTGTCACTAGTTTCGGTTTTAAATGCATATTGTACACAAACTGTAGATGGAATGTTGCCCCCCAAAACAACCCCTTCACTTGGCACGAACGAAATGGGTTGATCTGGTAGCGACCAACATGTTAAGGCAGTCCACATATGTTAAGCTACATAAGCTATCGCAAGGGTATTACCAACCCCGTTTACTTCACCACTATCTCCAGGCACACCAATAGGCCTAGAGATGTAACTCAAGGGAATGTATTACCATCAATAAAGAGGACGTCAACACCTATTAAAGAGGAAAAAGAGAACAAAAACAGACGGAACGAAACTTGGTTAAAGATTACATACTCGAACCGTGGAAAGTGTTGGGCCGTTTAAAACAATCACAAGACGCAGGTCATCAAAATTGTTTACTATTTTCCATATTGATCCCAAGTATTATTTCCTAACTCCGCATCCGAGGATTTTTCAGCAAAAATAAGGCGTCAAAACCCACGCTTGTCCTAATATGGCCCATCTCCATAATCCGACCCTATATTTTTCTTACAATTACAATCTTAACTTAACTAAAGAGTGTTAACCACGTGTTAGTCAGCACTATTTTTAAAAGCCCTATTGTAATTAATGTTATACATATTTCAATTTCTTCGAAATTTGAATTAAATTTCCCCTTTTAAGGGGGAATTTAATTTGATTGATTTGATTAGATTGGAGAATAACTTCATATCGATAATCTGGCGAAATGGCATGCCTGTCATCAACGTCAGAGAGAAAAAAATAACTAGGTAAAATCGAAATGTGTCCC
>CH002036.1:478241-497812 GCA_000149265.1 Ciona savignyi | reverse complement strand
AAGAAGCCAACCTTGATAAGCGCACCACATGTTATCGTCAAGCTTTATATCAAATTTAGTTTGTCAAGTTTGCGCCTTTCCATATAAAAAAATAATAAAAAAAAACATATATTTACAGGCGTCAAGTGGAAAATGGTTACCTTTATAAAATCGGCTGCAGGGCACGAAAACCACCAAAAAACATTGCGCCGCACGTGGGCGTCCCTGAGTTTTGTTGAAGGAGTCACTTTCGAAACCGTTTTCGTGATAGGAAAGACTAATTCTGATTCCATTGAAGCAAAAATAGCATCAGAGAGCGATCGTTGTGGGGATTTATTAAAGTTTAATGGCCCTGATGATTATGAGTAAGTGTGATTTCATTTAGTTTACAAAGCAGCAACGCGGCACAACGTGATGGAATCGTGTTCTATTATCTTGCCGACTAAAACGTTATAGTTTTACCAGAGTTTGGGTGATAATGCAAAATTTGTTTTACAAATAGATGTGGTTGACACTCTGTAGTTAAAATTATACCTAGTATAACTATAGGACTTAACAATTCGAATAAGATCAAATAAGGTTGTAAAAAAGACATGTCGGTTCTTCTCTAAGCGTTTAAATAGGGTAAGAGCTTTTTCGTTTAAAATATATCCCTATGAACTTCAAACGACTCCATGAACTTTGTTTGAACCGTGCAAAGAACAATTGTTTACCGTCCACCGATGTACCGTACAGGATGTCGGCTCTAAGAGCACTGTGTAACTAAGGCACTCCTATAACAATTTGGATATCCAGTTTACTTAGTCCGTTTTTGTGATCATTTTTTCTCAACATTTCTTCGTTGCGTCTGTGTCCCTGGGTATAACACCTTACTTTGGGTAATAAACCTGAATATCCTTTCCACCCTTTTTCAGGAATATCACGAACAAGACTCTTTCCGCTATGAAGTGGGCTGCTCGAAATTTGTCACCGGAGACATATTACACGTCTTCCGATGATGACATCACAGTCGACATTGTTGAGTGGATGAAAGCAATAGAAAGCAGCGTACAACTCATGTCAATCCAAGAATGGCCGGAATTTCCGATCATATGTGGCTACCTGAAGGGGACAACAGACCCACCGCACAGAAATCAAAACGACAAATGGTTCATTTCAAAAGACGTGTATAAATGGACTCAGTTTCCCCACTTTTGCTTCGGCGGCTTTTACACCATGTCTGTAAGCGTGGCGAAGCAGTTACACGACGAGGCATTACACAGTCCTCGACTCTCTCATTTGGATGATGTTTAGTTAACTGGGGTGCTGAGAGAGCGCATAGGCATGCCGGACATTATGGTGGTTGCACCGGACAAATTTTATGTTAAGCATGAATCCAAATCACCCGAAACCGAATGGGTAGTAGCAAATGTCAAGTTAAACCAAACATATAATCAAATAAAGTATCACGAACTTTTAACAGTTTAAGCTATAATTATTTTTTTATTACCTGTTTTCTTACCATTTTTTTATTTCATTATTTGTAGTTGAAACTACAATGAGCGTTTATACTAGTTTTTTTAGCCAAATCCATCGTGCGAACAGTCGGGTTGCCGTATTGGATATTATTTATCTCGTTAATGCACTATAGGTTTACACAACGTCTGATTGTTTGTTTACTTGGAAATTATCATTAGATGAATAGAATACGCGGTGACAATGAAATAGTTACCAAGCGCATTGTTGAAGATTAAATCTGAAGAACAATACCTATGCAAGGATGCCAAAGAATATAGTCAAGCACGTCCTGCAACTTAAAATACTTTAATAATAAAAATGATATAGATAATAGCAACCTCAGCGCAGTGCAGTTTAATAGAATTCTACTGTTGCAATTGTGAATATTTAAGGAATGTTGTCTAACTGGAAAATATATAAAAAATGAAATGTAGAGAAAATATGAAAGAGTAGTTAGTGTCTTGATATTGCTGTCAGAAAAAAACTCTAAAACCAGAACACGCGCGTAACAACAACGTAGAGACCTAGAGCTAAAGTTCTTTAGTTGCGGCGTATTTTACCAGAAATTGTCAGTAAAACAGGATTAACGAAAGTTCTGCTTAGCACAACATTGTGTTTACGATAAGCCGAAAGAATCGTATATATTGTCACATTCAGATTGTAAATCAACCACTTTACATTCGATTTAACTGTTAAATAAAAATGAAACACTTTTTTGATGGTGCTACAATGTTGTAAACTTTAAATGTTGATCAGTGGCATGGTTGTGTTTACAATTTTTTTAAACATACAGATATAGAATAGTTATAGGAAAATATTACTATACCTCTTAGCTACTTGTAAAATGATAAAAAAATGGAAAATTGCTTCGGTGTTCTTGGTCATGTTGGTAGGAATAATGCTGTTCAATTATTTACTGTACACCAAAAGCTTACTGAGGTAAGAAAGTACGTAGAATAGGATAGGATATATCCTATAGGGTAGGATATTGGATAATTATATTTATTCCCGTGATTGAGAAAACCTAGGGGGTTAACAAACGGCCAATCGTGAGATCCCGTCGCGCCCACCGTCGGGTTACCACGGCTATTGCGCAATACACTGCGCAGTGTGTTGTGTATGATCAACACGTTTCTTCAATTTGGTGGAACCTAATCCGCTGGGTTCAGGCAATGACGGTTAAGTGCCTTGCCCAAAGACACATTCGATTATCTAGCGACCAGTTTCGAACTTGTAACCTTTCTGTTGAAAGGCGACGCACTTAACCACCAGACTAACCGGTCGGATACCTGAATACATTTTTAAGTATATTCGAGGGTTAAAATTGTTTGTGTAGTTGCTATGATGACATTGTCACTAGTTTCGGTTTTAAATGCATATTGTACTTGAACTGGAAGAGTAAATTATTAGGTCAACTACTACAACCCCTTCACTTGGCACGAACGAAATGGGTTGATCTAGTGGCGACCAACGTGTTAAGGCAGTCCACATCTGTTAAGCTACATAAGCTATCGCAAGGGTATTACCAACCCCGTTTACTTCACAACTATCTCCAGGCACACCAATAGGCCCACAGATGTAACTCAAGGGGATGTATCATCATCAATCAAGAGGACGTCAACACCTATTAAAGACGAAATAAGGGAACAAAAACAGACGGAACGAAACTTGGTTGAAGATTACATACTCGAACCGTGGAAAGTGTTGGGCCGCTTAAAACAATCACAAGACGCAGGTCATCAAAATTGTTTACTATTTTTCATATTGGTCCCAAGTCCTATTTCCTAACTCCGCAGCCGAGATTTTTTTCAGCAAAAATAAGGCATCAAAACCCCATGCTTGTCCCCATGCGACTTATCTCCATCATCCGATCCTATATTTTCCTTGCAACTACAATCTTAACTTAACTAAAGAGTGTTAACCACGTGTTAGTCAGCACTATTTTTAAAAGCCCTATTGTGATTAATGTTATACATATTTCAATTTCTTCGAAATTTGAATTAAATATCCCCTTTTAAACTTGCATTATCGACAATAACGCCAAAAATGCACAAAATAGGCCTCTTTTTAACATTTTTCCGATAGCGGGAATTCGCCTTTGGTTTTTTGTTAAATTAAAGGTCGCTGCAAAATAATAGAATGTCAGTTAAAATTTTCACAAGATTTAACCAGATTGGAAAATAACTTTATATCGATAATCTGGCGAAATAGCATGCCTGTCATCAACGTCAGGGAGAAAAAAAAATAACAAAGTAAAATCAAAATGTGTCCCATTCAGATTCGAAAGGGACACATAATAAGATCACTGCCTGTCTTGTTGGGTAATCGTTATATTTCTAAGAAGCCAACCTTGATAAGCGCATCACATGTTATCGTCAAGCTTTATAATGAATTTAGTTTGTGCCTTTCAACATAAAAAAATATTAAAAAATCCATATATTTACAGGCGTCAAGTGGAAAATGGTTACCTTTATAAAATCAGCTGCAGAGCACGAAAACAACCGAAAAACATTGCGCCGCACGTGGGCGTCCCTGAGCTTTGTTGACGGAGCCTCTTTCGAAACCGTTTTCGTGATAGGGAAGACTAATTCTGATTCCATTGAAGAAAAAATAGCAGCAGAGAGCGATCGTTGTGGGGATTTATTGAAGTTTAATGGCCCTGACGATTATGAGTAAGTGTGATTCCTTTTAGTTTACAACGCAGCAACGCAGTACAACGTGCTGGGATCGTGTTCTATTATCTTGCCTGTTAAAACGTTATAATAATACCAGAGTTTAGGGAATATTGTGTTTTACAAATAGATGTGGTTGACACTCTGTAGTTTAAATTATACCTAGTGTAATTAGGACTTTTCAAATAAGATCAAATAATGTTTAAAAAACAGTGTCTGTTCTTCACGATATAAAGCGTATAAATAGTGGAAGAGTTTTTTTGTTTAAAATTACATCCTTATGAACTTTAAATTCACTTATGTACATTTTGTCTGAATTGTGCAACGAACAATTATTTATCGTCCACCGATATACAGTAAATATGTGGGTTTTGGGAGCATTACGTGAATAGGCTGCAATAATATGGAGATCCAGTTTACTTAGTCCGTTTTTGTGATCATTTTATTTTAACATATCTTTGTTGCGTCTGTGTCCCTTGGTATAACACCTTACTTTCGATAATAAACCTGAATATCCCTTCCACCCCTTTTCAGGAATATCACGAACAAGACTCTTTCCGCTATGAAGTGGGCTGCTCGAAATTTGTCACCGGAGACATATTACACTTCATCCGATGATGACATTACAGTCGACATTGTTGAGTGGATGAAAGCAATAGAAAGCAGCACACAACTCATGTCAATCCAAGAATGGCCTGAATTTCCGATCATATGTGGCTACCTGAAGGGGACAACAGACCCACCGCACAGAAACCAAGACGACAAATGGTTCATTTCAAAAGACGTGTATAAATGGACTCAGTTTCCCCACTTTTGCTTCGGCGGCTTTTACACCATGTCTGTAAGCGTGGCGAAGCAGTTACACGACGAGGCATTACACAGTCCTCGACTCTCTCATTTGGACGATGTTTGGTTAACAGGGGTGCTGAGAGAGCGCATAGGCATGCCAGACATGATGGTGGTTGCGCCAGAAAAATTCTATGTTAAACATCAATCCAAATCACCCGAAACCGAATGGAAAGTAGCAAATGTCAAGTTAAACCAAACATATAATCAAATTAACTATCACGAACTTTTAACAGTTTAAGCTATAATTATTTTTTTATTACCTGTTTTCTTACCATTTTTTATTTCATTATTCGTAGTTGAAACTACAATGAGCGTTTATACTAGTTTTTAGCCAAATCCATCGTGCGAACAGTCGGGTTGCCGTATTGGATATTATTTATCTCGTTAATGTTCTAGGTTTACACAACGTCTGATGATTTGTTTACTTGGAAATTGTCATTAGATGAATAGGATACGCGGTGACAATGATATAGTTACCAAGCGTATTGTTGAAGATTAAATCTGAAGAACAATACCTATGCAAGGAAGCCAAAGAATATAGTCAAGCACGTCCTGCAACTTAAAATACTTTAATAATAAAAATGATATAGATAATAGCAACCGCAGCGCAGTGCAGTTTAATAGAATTCTAATGTTGCAATTGTGAATATTTTAGCAATGTTGTCTAACTGGAAAATATATAAAAAATGAAATGTAGAGAAAATATGGAAGAGTAGTTAGTGTCTTGTATATTGCTGTCAGAAAAAAGCTCTATAACCAGAACACGCGCGTAACAACAAGAGAGACCTATAGAGCTATAGTTCGTTAGTTGTGGCGTATTTTTACCAGAAATTGTCAGTAAAACAGGATAAACCAAAGTTCTGCTTAGCACAACATTGTGTTTACGATAAGCCGAAAGAATCTATATATTGTACATCGATTGTAAGTCAACACTTTACATGATTTAACTGTAAATGAAAATGAAACACTTTTTTGATGGTGCTACAATGTTGTAAACTTTAAATGTTGATTAGTGGCATGGTTGTGTTTACAATTTTTTTAAACATACAGATATAGAATAGTTATAGGAAAATAGTACTATACCTTTTAGCTACTTGTAAAATGAAAAAAAAATGGAAAATTGTTTCGGTGTTCTTGGTCATGTTGGTAGGAATAATGCTGTTCAATTATTTACTGTACACCAAAAGCTTACTAAGGTTAGAAAAAGACGTAGAATAGGATAGGATAGGGTAGGATATAGGATAATTATATTTATTCCCGTGATTAAGAAAACCTAGGGGGTTAACAAACGGCCAATCGTGAGATCCCGTCGCGCCCACCGTCGGGTTACCGTGGCTATTGCGCAATACACTGCGCAGTGTGTTGTGTATGATCAACACGTTCCCTCAATTTGGTGGAACCTAATCCGCTGGGTTCAGGCAATGCCGGTTAAGTGCCTTGCCCAAAGACACATTCGATTATCTAGCGACCAGTTTCGAACTTGTAACCTTTCTGTTGAAAGGCGACGCACTTAACCACCAGACTAACCGGTCGGATACCTGAATACATTTTTAAGTATATTCGAGGGTTAAAATTGTTTGTGTAGTTGCTATGATGACATTGTCACTAGTTTCGGTTTTAAATGCATATTGTACACAAACTGGAGACGGAATGTTGCCCCTAAAACAACCTCTTCACTTGGCACGAACGAAATGGGTTGATCTAGTGGCGACCAACATGTTAAGGCAGTCCACATATGTTAAGCTACATAAGCTATCAGAGGGGTATTACCAACCCCGATTACTTTACCATTATCTCCAGGCACACCAATAGGCCCACAGATGTAACTCAAGGGGATGTATCACTATCAATCAAGAGGACGTCAACACCTATTAAAGAGGAAATAAGGGAACAAAAACAGACGGAACGAAACTTGGTTAAAGATTACATTCTTGAACCATGGAAAGTATTGGGCCGTTTAAACCAATCACAAGACGCAGGTGATTAAAATTGTTTACTGTTTTCCATATTGGTCCCAAGTCCTATTTCCTAACTCCGCAACCGAGATTCTTTCAGCAAAAATTGGCCTTAAACACCCACGCTTGTCCTCATGTGGCTCATCTCCATCATACGATCCTATATTTTCCTTACAATTACAATCTTAACTTAACTAAAGAGTGTTAACCACGTGTTAGTCAGCACTGTTTTTAAAAGCCCTATTGTGATTAATGTTATACATTAATTCAATTTCTTCAAAATTTGAATTAATATCCCCTTTTAAACTTGCATTATCGACAATAACGCCAAAAATGAACAAAATAGGCCTCTTTTTAACATTTTCCGATAGCGAGAATTCGCCTTTGGATTTTTGTTAAATTAAAGGTCGCTGCAAAATAATAGAATGTCAGTTAAAATTTTCAAAAGTTTTAACCAGATTAATTGATTTGATTGATTGGATTAGATTGGAGAATAACTTCATATCGATAATCTGGCGAAATGGCATGCCTGTCATCAACGTCAGAGAGAAAAAAATAACTAAGTAAAATCGAAATGTGTCCCCTTCGGATTCGAAGGAAACCCATAATAAGAACACTGTCTGTCTTGTTGGGTGATGAATAATCGTTATATTTCTAAGAAGCCAACCTCGATAAGCGCACCATATGTTATCGTCAAGCTTTATATCAAATTTAGTTTGTCAAGTTTGCGCCTTAACATATAAAAAAATAATAAAAAAAAACATATATTTACAGGCGTCAAGTGGAAAATGGTTACCTTTATAAAATCGGCTGCAGGGCACGAAAACCACCGAAAAACATTGCGCCGCACGTGGGCGTCCCTGAGTTTTGTTGAAGGAGTCACTTTCGAAACCGTTTTCGTGATAGGAAAGACTAATTCGGATTCCATTGAAGCAAAAATAGCAGCAGAGAGCGATCGTTGTGGGGATTTATTACAAGTTTAATGGCCCTGACGATTATGAGTAAGTGTGATTTCATTTAGTTTACAAAACAGCAACGCGGCACAACGTGATGGAATCGTGTTCTATTATCTTGCCAACTAAAACGTTATAGTTTTACCAGAGTTTGGGTGATAACGCAAAATTTGTTTTACAAATAGATGTGGTTGACACTCTGTAGTTAAAATTATGCCTAGTAACTAGGACTTAACAATTCGAATAAGATCAAATAAGGTTGTAAAAAAGACATGTCGGTTCTGCTCTAAGCGTTTAAATAGGGTAAGAGCTTTTTCGTTTAAAATATATCCCTATGAACTTCAAACGACTCCATGAACTTTGTCTGAAACGTGCAAAGATCAATTGTTTATCGTCCACCGATGTACCGTACAGGATGTCGGCTCTAAGAGCTCTGTGTCACTAAGGCACTCCTATAACAATTTGGATATCCAGTTTACTTAGTCCGTTTTTGTGATCATTTTTTCTCAACATTTCTTCGTTGCGTCTGTGTCCCTGGGTATAACACCTTACTTTCGGTAATAAACCTGAATATCCTTTCCACCCCTTTTCAGGAATATCACGAACAAGACTCTTTCCGCTATGAAGTGGGCTGCTCGAAATTTGTCACCGGAGACATATTACACTTCATCCGATGATGACATTACAGTCGACATTGTTGAGTGGATGAAAGCAATAGAAAGCAGCACACAACTCATGTCAATCCAAGAATGGCCTGAATTTCCGATCATATGTGGCTACCTGAAGGGGACAACAGACCCACCGCACAGAAACCAAGACGACAAATGGTTCATTTCAAAAGACGTGTATAAATGGACTCAGTTTCCCCACTTTTGCTTCGGCGGCTTTTACACCATGTCTGTAAGCGTGGCGAAGCAGTTACACGACGAGGCATTACACAGTCCTCGACTCTCTCATTTGGACGATGTTTGGTTAACTGGGGTGTTGAGAGAGCGCATAGGCATGCCAGACATTATGGTGGTTGCACCGGACAAATTTTATGTTAAGCATCAATCAAAATCACCCGAAACTGAATGGAAAGTAGCAAATGTCAAGTTAAACCAAACATATAATCAAATAAAATATCACGAACTTTTAACAGTTTAAGCTATAATTATTTTTTTATTACCTGTTTTCTTACCATTTTTTTATTTCATTATTCGTAGTTGAAACTACAATAGGCGTTTATACTAGTTTTTTTTAGCCAAATCCATCGTGCGAACAGTCGGGTTGCCGTATTGGATATTATTTATCTCGTTACTGTACTATAGGTTTACACAACGTCTGATGATTTGTTTACTTGGAAATTATCATTAGATGAATAGAATACGCGGTGACAATGATATAGTTACCAAGCGTATTGTTGAAGATTGAATCTGAAGAACAATACGTATGCAAGGAAGCCAAAGAATATAGTCAAGCACGTCCTGCAACTTAAAATACTTTAATAGTAAAAATGATATAGATAATAGCAACTGCAGCGCAATGCAGTTTAATAGAATTCTACTGTTGCAATTGTGAATATTTTAGCAATGTTGTCTAACTGGAAAATATATAAAAAATGAAATGTAGAGAAAATATGAAAGAGTAGTTAGTGTCTTATATATTGCTGTCAGAAAAAAGCTCTGTAACCAGAACACGTGCGTAACAACAAGAGAGACCTATAGAGCTATAGTTCGTTAGTTGTGGCGTATTTTTACCAGAAATTGTCAGTAAAACAGGATAAACGAAAGTTCTGGTTAGCACAACATTGTGTTTACGATAAGCCGAAAGAATTTATATATTGTACATCGATTGTAAGTCAACACTTTACATGATTTAACTGTAAATGAAAATGAAACACTTTTTTGATGGTGCTACAATGTTGTAAACTTTAAATGTTGATCAGTGGCATGGTTGTGTTTACAATTTATTTAAACATACAGATATAGAATAGTTAGAAAAATAGCACTATACCTTATAGCTACTTGTAAAATGATAAAAAAATGGAAAATTGTTTCGGTGTTCTTGGTCATGTTTGTAGTAATATTGCTGTTCAATTATTTACTGTACACCAAAAGCTTACTAAGGTAAGAGAGTACGTAAAATAGGATAGGATGGGGTAGGATATAGGATAATTATGTTTATTCCCGTGAATGGGAAAACCAAGGGGGTTAACACACGGCCAATCGTGAGATCACCTCGCGCCCATCGTCGGCTTACCAGGGCTATTGCGCAATACACTGCGCAGTGTGTTGTGTATGATCAACACGTTTCTTCAATTTGGTAGAACTCATTAATCCACTGGGTTCAGGCAATGCCGATTAAGTGCCTTGCCCAAAGACACAACCGATTAGCTAGCGACCAGTTTCGAACTTGTAACCTTTCGGTTTAAAGGCGTCGCATTAAACCACCAGACTAACCGGTAGGATACGTGAATACATTTTTAAGTATATTCGAGGGTTACAATTGTTTGTGTAGTTGCTATGATGACATTGTCACTAGTTTCGGTTTTAAATGCATATTGTACACAAACTGGAGACGGAATGTTGCCCCTAAAAACAACCCCTTCACTTGGCACGAACGAAATGACTTGATCTAGTGGCGACCAACGTGTTAAGGCAGTCCATATCTGTTAAGCTACATAAGCTATCGCAAGGGTATTACCAACCCCGTTTACTTCACCACTATCTCCAGGCACACCAATAGGCCTAGAGATGTAACTCAAAGGGATGTATCACCATCAATAAAGAGGACGTCAACACCTATTAAAGAGGAAATAAGGGAACAAAAGCAGACGGAACGAAACTTGGTTAAAGATTACATACTCGAACCGTGGAAAGTGTTGGGCCGTTTAAAACAATCACAAGACGCAGGTGATTAAAATTGTTTACTGTTTTCCATATTGATCCCAAGTCCTATTTCCTAACTCCGCATCCGAGGATTTTTCAGCAAAAATAAGGCGTCAAAAACCCACGCTTGTCCTCATGTGGCTCATCTCCATCATCCGATCCTATATTTTCCTCACAATTACAATCTTAACTTAACTAAACAGTGTTAACCACGTGTTAGTCAGCACTATTTTTAAAAGCCCTATTGTGATTAATGTTATACATATTTCAATTTCTTCGAAATTTAAATTAAATATCCCCTTTTAAACTTGCATTATCGACAATAACGCCAAAAATGCACAAAATAGGCCTATTTTTAACATTTTCCGATAGCGGGAATTCGCCTTTGGATTTTTGTTAAATTAAAGGTCGCTGCAAAATAATAGAATGTTAGTTAAAATTTCCAAAAGTTTTCACCAGATTAATTGATTTGATTGATTGGATTAGATTGGAGAATAACTTCATATCGATAATCTGGCGAAATGGCATGCCTGTCATCAACGTCAGAGAGAAAAAAATAACTAAGTAAAATCGAAATGTGTCCCCTTCGGATTCGAAGGAAACCCATTATTAGATCACTGTATGTCTTGTTGGGTGATTAATAATCGGTATATTTCTAAGCAGCGCAACCTCGATAAGCGCACCACATGTTATCTTTAATGCTTTATATCAAATTTAGTTTGTCAAGTTTGCGCCTTTACATATAACAAAAAATATTAAAAAAAAACATATATTTACAGGCGTCAAGTGCAAAATGGTTACCTTTATAAAATCGGCTGCAGGGCACGAAAACCACCGAAAAACATTGCGCCGCACGTGGGCGTCCCTGAGTTTTGTTGAAGGAGTCACTTTCGAAACCGTTTTCGTGATAGGAAAGACTAACTATGATTCCATTGAAGCAAAAATAGCAGCAGAGAGCGATCGTTGTGGGGATTTATTAAAGTTTAATGGCCCTGACGATTATGAGTAAGTGTGATGTCATTTAGTTTACAACGCAGCAACGCAGCACAACGTGATGGAATCGTGTTTTATTATCTTGCCAACTAAAACGTTATAGTTTTACCAGAGTTTGGGTGATAACGCAAAATTTGTTTTACAAATAGATGTGGTTGACACTCTGTAGTTAAAATTATACCTAGTGTAACTAGGACTTAACAATTCGAATAAGATCAAATAAGGTTGTAAAAAAGACATGTCGGTTCTTCTCTAAGCGTTTAAATAGGGTAAGAGCTTTTTCGTTTAAAATATATCCCTATGAACTTCAAACGACTCCATGAACTTTGTCTGAACCGTGCAAAGAACAATTGTTTATCGCCCACCGATGTACCGTACAGGATGTCGGTTCTAAGAGCACTGTGTAACTAAGGCACTCCTATAACAATTTGGATATCCAGTTTACTTAGTCCGTTTTTGTGATCATTTTTTCTCAACATTTCTTCGTTGCGTCTGTGTCCCTGGGTATAACACCTTACTTTGGGTAATAAACCTGAATATCCTTTCCACCCCTTTTCAGGAATATCACGAACAAGACTCTTTCCGCTATGAAGTGGGCTGCTCGACATTTGTCACCGGAGACATATTACACTTCTTCCGATGATGACATCACAGTCGACATTGTTGAGTGGATGAAAGCAATAGAAAGCAGCGTACAACTTATGTCAACCAAAGAATGGCCGGAATTTCCGATCATATGTGGCTACCTGAAGGGAACAACAGACCCACCGCACAGAAACCAAAACGACAAATGGTTCATTTCAAAAGACGTGTATAAATGGACCCAGTTTCCCCACTTTTGCTTCGGCGGCTTTTACACCATGTCTGTAAGCGTGGCGAAGCAGTTACACGACGAGGCATTACACAGTCCTCGACTCTCTCATTTGGACGATGTTTGGTTAACAGGGGTGCTGAGAGAGCGCATAGGCATGCCAGACATGATGGTGGTTGCGCCAGAAAAATTCTATGTTAAACATCAATCAAAATCACCCGAAACTGAATGGGAAGTAGCAAATGTCAAGTTAAACCAAACATATAATCAAATTAAATATCACGAACTTTTAACAGTTTAAGCTATAATTAATTTTATATTGTATTAGGCTACCCGTTTTCTTACCATTGCTGGCCAACACGTATAGGCTATCTTATTTAATGTAGCGCCATTAAGAGGATCAATAATTATATATTAAATGTTTTTATTATACTTTGTTAATATAACCAATTTATTGTGCAATAATTAATAAATATGTATTTTTCTTACGATTACATCAACTGGAAATAGTTATCACAAATGTCTTCAACTAAGCAGTATTTTGTAACACTATTTAATATATAAAGTTAGTCGAACTGAAGCAAGTAATCGTTATTTTTCTCACCTCGACCAAAAACAATGCGTATATACAGATAAATCTCTTTTGTGAAAGAACCGGATTTAGAACTGAATGAGTCTTTCGGGTAGTATTCGGACAATTTGGATTTTTAACAGAAAAACATTAAAGTTAAAATTCCTTATTATTGCAAAAACCCAAACTCCCCTAAAACAAACAATTATAAACCGCTTAAAACACATAAACAAGTTTATTCTGCACAAATCGACAGATATTTAAAAACTAAAACACAGGCTAGCCATTTACCTCATAAAAACAACTATAATATTAAAATCTAGAAATAGCTACTGGCGACTTTTGTAACTACACAAACATAATGGAAATGTTAATTGCAAATATCAATTTGATACAAAACAGCTCCCGCCAGCAATGGTGTAACTTTTCCAGAAACCGCTTCCTACACTGAAAATCTGGGTGTGCACGACTTTCAGTTCAGGAACGTCGCTTTGTATCCAGAGAGCGGGCGACAAGCTGTTTATAATTTAAAGCAGGCATATGACTAATATACGGCCCGTTAAGGGATTTTGTCCAGCCTGCATACTGTATCTAACCATAGGCCTATACATTGTAATAAAGATATTGAATACTGTTCATGTAATAAACCGGCCCACCAAGAAATTTATTTTTTCAACCATTAAATTTGCTTTAGATCGCAAAGCAAACTAAATATTAATAATTTTAAAATGTAGTAATAAACGTTTACACAAAACATCCTGAACATAAGCTTCAATTTTGTAAATACATAGGCTACCATAAATAGCTCTATATAGGACTACGATAAAGACCATATTATATTAAAATTTCATTTTAGTAATACAAATGCGTTCGACTGGTGAACTTATTGTCACAAAGGTCAAACCAGTAAATTGTGCTAAGTTATAAACACTTAATCAGACGTTATCTGCTTCCAGTAGTAATATTGGTTTAAATTTTAAAACCTGTACTCACCTTTTATACCGTATTTAATACACAGCAGGACGTTTATGTTCCTCCTTCCAGAGAGTTAGGACAAAGTTCGTTAGGTTAATTAAAAATCCTTTTCGGTTTTAACCAATTTTGGGCAAAGCATTCGACGTACACATCGACTTAAACTAATGGTTTTAATAAATCAACAAAAAGGTTATTTTAAATCTATTTGACAAAAACGTCTAGTTCATAGGATCTACATAGTTTAGCTTGGTGGGTTAGTGCGTCGCCTGTTAGCCGAAGGATTGCAGGTAAGAAACTAGTCAATTGTGTCTTATGAAAAGGCACTTAACTTACATGAACCCAGCGAATTAAGAGGTTCTACAAAATGGAAGATACGTGCGAATCATATATAACACACCGCAACAGCTCCTGTAACCCGAAGGTGGGCGCAAGGTAATCGGACGACCCTTATATTTGCAAATAACAGGAATATCCTATTTTAGGCAAAGAATATAAAATTATTAGTTAATAATGTCAATGCCAGTAAAATACGGCCGAGTAAAAAAAAACAATGCAATCAAGGGTAAATAGGAAAAGGTCGAATCTTATTGAAAAAGTAAAACGCAGGATTGGGTTAAAACATTAAAATGGGTTACCAAAATCACACACAACACATTACAACAGCTCCTATAATCCAGCAAAGGACAGAAGTAAACCGGATTACTGGTGGGTCTGATTAACAGTGATAAACCAGAATATCGTATGCATACCATTTAAAAAAATTCTGCATTTACGACATAAAACACTGTTAAATGATCTCCGACAATTCGACCAATAGCAACGAAATGGAAGAAACCCAAATACCCAACGAGAGCCGTCCTTTCCTATATATGAATAAAAATGCGTATTCTATCTAACTACTTACTAATGACGTTTTCATTAATATAACGATAAGGAAATACTAAAATTGGACAAAGGAAAAACATAATTTTGGGGAAAAACTCCACAAAGCTTAGCAGTCCACGAAAAAAACGTGCTGTACCGTTGAATGTTATAAAACGTTTGCTTCGTTTTAAGGTTTTTATCGAAATATTTACAAAAATTAAAATTGTGTATCGCTTGCATAATTATAAAAAGTTTAAAAATCAGGAGTTTTTGTGAATTACCCTTTGATACAGATAAAAATGCATCTTTGTTGACACAACAGAACAGTATTACTTTTAAATATATCAATTCAGTTTTAAGAAACACACTACTTGACAAATGTATCAAGAAATAGTATCAAATAGTAACATATCCAATATAAGGCCCGTTCTGTATGAATTGTTCAAAGTAGCTAGCACAACCAGGTATAAGAGACAAAACACCAACATTTCAATAGTAAGGGGAAGTAAGGAGCGATTTCGAAACCATAGGAAAAGCTGACAAAGATTAGATTACACACAAGAATTTCGATCATGAAAGGAAATTAATTATTTACAAAGCAAAATATTTTTTTAGAACTATTATCTTAAATATTAAGAGGTGAACCAAAGTTCTTATGCTATGTAAAGATATTAAAATAACCAAATTGAAAGTTAATTATTGTTGTTGGTAGAACTTGAAATTCAAAGTAATTGGTTTGAAATCTTGTTTCTTTTTTGAAACCAGAATCTGGACCTTCGAAAAATAATAATAAATTAAAATATAGATGAATGTAAGTTTTATTTGTATCTTGGCATATGGGGAAATTTATAAAACTTTTGTTCAGAAATATTACAGATAGGTACTGTCCCCTAAGTGACATGCCACAAATAAAGAGCAACTTTTACAACCTATTTTTTGGGTGTCAGAAACTATACTTAAAAAGCTCTAAAATATTTTTAACTTTAATTTAAGACTTGTTTCATATAAATACCATAATAACTAGAACAAACCTCCTAAACTTATCTGTAAATAAATGAATGTAAAATTTGTTCTATAAATCACAATTGGAACAGAGCATAAAAGTACTAGGGAAGATTTTACCGAGGGTAATAACGCTTAAGAAAAGAAAATCAGAAAGGTTGAGAGTTTGAACTTGAGAGTAAATGGACCAAACATGATTGAAATGCTATTTAACACAAATGCTGGAAAACCAGACCAATAATTACATGGCACAAAGTAGTTATATATAACAAACAGAACTGACAAGAAAATCCGACAAAACTCCAGGAAGTAGTGAAACTTATTGCATAGATAGATAGGAATCAAATAAATAACATTAATATGGATAATTTCTTTAGAAATTCAGACAAAATTAAAACATGATAACTATGAAAAAATATTGCATAGAAATGCTGTTGTTCCAAAAAAAACAAATTTTGTGTCCAATATATATCAAATATCAGTACAATAAAAGGCACATGATAAAAAGAAAGACAGTGCACCAATGGCTTTAAAGATTTCAAGAAATCCTGCATAGGTTCAGTCGTACTATAGGAAGTGTACAAAAGAGAAACAAATATGACAACGAATTCTTCTATTGATGGACATGTGGGTGCGTTTAATAAAATACTTGTAAACTTACATATTCAAAAGCTGAAGCAGCAAAATGTATTACATGTTGCGCAGAATCGAAATGTATAAGACAGTAGAACTTAACGCTCATTTGTATATAATTGTGAAAAAATGAAAGTCTCGATGTTCAGGGTAGTTCATTTGACCATTTGAAATATATATATTTACAAACATGGTCAGTTTGGACAATTTTCATAGCATAATATCAACATGTTTTAACCTGGCTTTTGTTAAGAAAACATAAACACAAGCACAGAAAGAAATTATTTTAATTTTGTACAATTTAGTGACACAGGAAGCTAGTAAAGCACATGGCAAAATGACAGTTCTGTGGTTAAATTTAAATTTTAAAATATGAACACTTGTCAATGCAGTAAATTAACCACAGATAATTTGGATTTATAGCTTTTACATTTCCTGTTTTATTGTTTTGTTCAAATTATTCTTGCGGAGTTTAAAATTGATGACAAAATAAAAGCACATTACTTTTAGTAATATTACATACAATTGAGTATTGGCAGCTTTATTTGACCTTTTAAATTTTGTTGTGAAACTACCATTACATCATATACGTGGTGGTTATAAATGGACATCATTTAAATTGTAAATCGGCAGTTTTTGCGCAAAGTTCTGACCCATTAACGTCGGTGACGATCACGGTCACGATCACGATCAGAGTGGCGTGAATAGCTATCTCGGTCACGACTTCTGTCGCGGCTTCTATCATGATATTCACGATCATCATATCTGTCACGGCTCCGTGATCGGTCACGATCGCGGTCACGGTCTCGGCGACGTGACTTTGACTCGCGGTGCCGTGGTCTCTCTTCACGCTCCCGGGAACGGTCACGCTTTCGTACACTGCCAAATGACTTTTCTTCAATGCCATGCAAGCAATCCTGTAAAGATCCAATCAAAACTTTTGCTCTTTCATCATCAGCTACTTTTGATTGCTTAATAAGCGAAATGGCTGTGACCAAGGTTTCAATCGCGCTGCTGTAATCTCCAGAGCTTGCATCGGAAACTGCTCGGGATATGGCACTGCTTGAAACTGCACGGTTTCTTATCATGATCTCCTCAATTTCGGGTTCTCCTAGTGGCGGGGATTGTGAACGACGATCTTGGTACTGTTCCTCTTGATTGTTTGGTAACAATACAGGGGGTGGCCCATTTTGGGGCGCAAGGTGTTGGAAAAGATTAGGAGGTGGAACTCCCATCGGAGGGGGTACAGGTATACGATTAATTAAGTTAGGAAGGCTGGTGGGTGGGGGGCCAAGCATATGGGGAGGGGGTTGCATTGCCATTAATGCAGCTGGGGGTGGGGGAATTCTTGGGGGTGGTCCTGCTCGGAGAACTGACGGAAACATTCCTGATGATAGGACAAGTGGTCGTGTTGGAGGGGGGACTTGAGGCGGAATCATTCCTGGAGGGGGTATTCCTGGTGGGGGAAAATTAAAATTAGGCGGGGGCACCCTAACATTTGGTGTCGGAAGAAGAGACGACAGATCTTTTGACGTAGGTGGAAAGGGAGAAGGAAATCGTTGAGTTGCAGGTGGTTGACCCAATATAGATGTCTGGGTTGTGGGTGGCTGCCATGGTGGTGCAACCGAATTAGGTTGTCCGATGTTTGGAGGCTGAGCTGCTACTGGAGTTGGTGGCTTGGCTTCTGGCTGAGGCGTTGATCCTTGTTGTGCTTTTGATTGCTGCTCAAATTGGTTCAAACTCTGCCGGTTGCAAGGTGTAACTACAGGACTTTGGCCGTGAAGATCTTTTTGTGGTAATTTATCCATTACAATTCGCGATGAGGTCTCCGATGCAAGATGAACCAGAGCAAATCCTTTAGACTGGCCATTTGCACGATTTTCATAAAATTTTATCTCAATTAAATCGGTTACACCTAATGAATTAATAGCATTTTGAACATCTTTGTCAGTTGTCCACCAGGTTAGGTTTCCCACGTAGATAGAGACCTTTTTACCATGGTAATTGTATTGCAATGAACCAGGTGCCCCTGCAATTCCATTTGTACTGTTTTGCCGAGATGTGCTGTTGTTCCTGGATGCTGGTTGAATCATGTCATCATACAGATCGACGCTGTTGTAATTAGTATCCTCCTGCGCAAAGTCATGATCGACATCCGCGTATAGATCAATATCAACGCCGTCCGTCATTTTTTGGCAATTTGTGCAAACCTAACCTATCAGATCTTTAAAAAAAACAAAATATTGTTATTAAGAAAAAAGTACAGCATTTCCAAAAGAAATTGAATATACAAAATTCAAAGGCATTTTTTACTTTAAATTTAGGCATGTAAAATTGGTGGTCAAAATGGATCTTCTGTACGTATGTCCCCGTATGGAAAGTACGTCAATTTTCGCCGAGATCTCGAGTGTGCATACGCCAAATAT
Organism: Ciona savignyi; assembly: GCA_000149265.1. Classification (NCBI taxonomy): domain Eukaryota; kingdom Metazoa; phylum Chordata; class Ascidiacea; order Phlebobranchia; family Cionidae; genus Ciona; species Ciona savignyi. Next base: position 478,762 of record CH002036.1, on the reverse strand, counting down.
TTAAGTGTGCAGTGTGCAAACGTCCAAGAGTGCACACTTGAAGTGTTCTCCTTTTTATTACTATTTAGGACAAATTTTCCTTTTTATTACTATTTTGTAAAAATCTTAAAAAAACACATTATTCTATTCTAAATCTATCATGTCCATCAGCTAACATATCTATCTACGTAACAAAAAACGTACTGACAGTAAATTACCCGAGGTCCAGAGGTAGGTTTACAGGTTTGTTGGAAATTATACGATGTTTATACTGCCAGCCCTACTGGAAAGTTCGTATGATGCGCCGGATATATCTGGCGCGGCGCACGGACTACTTTTTCGGGTATTGGCGCAGAAAACTCTAAAAATCATGCTGGCGTGGCGTGATTACACTTCCTTTTAATTATGTCAGTATTTTTGACATTTTAAGCTTTATAGTTCAATTTTTTATTAAAAAATTATGCAACTTTGTTTGTGGTGGCGCAAAATTTACGTTAAAAAATGTTGGCGCAAAAATCCGGCGCACAGAAAACAAACTTTCC
>CH002036.1:448776-477090 GCA_000149265.1 Ciona savignyi | reverse complement strand
CTTTAATGCTAATTTTTTCGTTAAAATTGTTTTAGCGATTAAGAGCAAAAATTTTTAGTTATCCAGTCATAGCAAGTTTTTTTTAGTGGCTGCCTTTGAGCGTTTTAGCAAAATTTATTAAACATTGGTCCCTTTCCTTAAAAACCAAGTAACTGTTTAGCAAGTAACTCAATCACCCAGTATGTAAAGTACGGCAGCTGCACACTCGAGTTTTTTTTTAACCCGCGTCTTTGCACACTTGGGTAATTTCACACACGCTCGTGAGCTGGCAGTATAAACATCGTATAATTTCCAATAAACTTGTAAACCTACCTCTGGACCTCGGGTACTTTACTTTTCGTACATTTTTAGTTATGTAGATAGATATGTTAGCTGACGGACAAGAAAGATTGGGGATAGAATAATATGTTTTTTAAGATTTTGGTAAAACAGTTATGAAAAGGAGATTGAGTGCACACTTGAAGTGTGCATTCTTGGACGTTTGCACACTGCACACTTAAATATTTGGCGCGTGCACACTCGAGATCTCGGCGAAAATTGACGTACTTTCCATACGGGTCAATCACCAAGTGTAAAAATGAAAATTATTTTGTTTTTGACAAGGAAATGAAAATTCTTTACATAGACACCAGAATGTCTTTGGTAAATTTAACAATTATTCATGTACAACACCCCCTCTTACTGCTAAACGCTGAAAATAATGAACTGAAGTACAAGTTTAGTTAAATCCTGTGCAAACATTTCTGTATTCTGTAGTTAGAGTATCCCAACCTTATGCAGGCGCTATCGTAGAAATTTGGTCCAACCTTTACTTTTTCTGTCACGCCAAGACAAACCAACCAAAAAAACATATATCAGACTTCACAACCTGGCTTAATGCATAGCTTAAACTACAAGTATATTTCACAATTGCAAATGAGAAAATATTGCAAAAATATCTTTCGTAAAACAGCGCACGCTGCAAAAATAACAATGGCGCCAGTTATGTCTACACCGGTTCATGTAATTGGCGCGAAAACTATTTTTTCAACATGGGGCAACACAATAAATCAAAAAATATTTTTGAAGAAAGTTTGCAATTACATGTGGTCCCAAAGCAGCATGAAGAATGAAAACAATTAAGTTTAAAAATTTTACAAGATTGTACAGAAAATAATATATTTAAAAGTTGCATTATTAAGGTCCAAAAGACAAAAGAATTTTATATAAGCCTAAAGTACAGAGTTCTTGGTGAACTTCTAATTAGATCAGTGATTTGAAAATATGTTACACCACTGTCTCCGGCATAATACTGCCGAGGCCAATATCTCCTACGTCAACAGTTACGCTGTTAAAATGTTTTTTCATCATAAACATACGATCACGTGCGCATGACGCAGACAAGCGAGCGTCTTCGTCACAATCCCAACACTCGGTGATAGTTTTCTCGATGATGTCACGAAGTGCTGTAAATGAATATTAAAATGGAATCTTGAATAGAGAAGTATGATCCTGATAAGAATAACCTATATATGGTAGTAAATGAAAATTTTCAAATTCACAACTGGGTTAAATCGAGGTAATTTCAATGGTTTATCTCAAATGACCTGACTATATTCAACAGAACTCAATACAGTTGTCACATATTAGAAACCCAGGCAATAACCAGTAGCTATGTGCTTTACGGTACGGTGGGATTCATGTTAAAACCAGTGGTCATGGTAAGTACTTTTGTATAGTGGGTTTATTTACACCTTTAATCCGGAAGGAATATGAAGTCATTCATTATTATTTTTTAATTTCTAAATTCATTTGAGCCTGAAGAGAGACCAATCTGATTGGTTTAGTTTTTTGTTAAGGTGTCTCAAAATGCTTATCGTTGCTCTGTAAATGATTTTTATTAGTTCCATTCGGAATTCCGATGGAAACACATTTTGTTTTTACTTCGTTTTTATTCTTTCCTTTTTATTTCTGTATTGATTAAATGCTATTGATCTGAATATTAATTCATTAAAATTATCGCATTGGTGGATATAAGGATCTTATTTAATATTTTATCTTCTTCTTTTATTCTCGAAAATCGAATTACCAACCAGTCAATGTCCACATATAACGTTAACATTACAATAGATGTAAGTTATGATATTATATACTTATACCAGATTTTTTGGTGTCAAACTTGAAAGCGGGTCTATTTTTCCTCACAACCACGTGATCAATGAGCTCGTGTATATTGTTGACGTCATGTTGGTATGGCAACGAGTGTGGTGGCGTAGTATCTACAAATAGGAAATTCATGTTTATCCCCGTGAATGGGAAATTGCTTTGCAAGATTACTTGCAAGAACGTTGTGAAGCGTTCGTACACGGTTTGTCGTCAGATCACCTAGCTTCCACAGTCGAGCTACCGGTCCCATTGAAGTGTGTTGTGTATGCTTGGTACGTTTTTGAGAAAACCCATTAATCCACTGGGTTCGGGCAATATCCGATAAAAGCCTTGTCCAACGACTCATCCGACTAGCTTAAAACAAATCATACACAATGTGGAATTGTAGTGATAGATATTACGTTATTGTTAAATATAGAGAGGAACAAACACGAAAATAATCATTTAATATGCACGGGACTTTTTGGTAATTTCACATGTTTTAACGACTATCCTAGCCTAAACAATTTAATTAAATTGTTATCAAAAGCTAAAGATTATTCAAATAATGAAATTTTAACCCACCGTTAAACTCTTTACATTGTGTTACAACCTCCCACATGACAAGTGACATAGAGTACACGTCAGCCTGTGTCAGGGCTTCACCTTGGTGACGTAAATTGATTGACAGGTCGAGAACTTCTGGAGCAACGTAAAACGGAGTCCCCTCAGCAACTAAATGCTACCATTACAAATACCCCGTGACAATGTAAAATGTAAATAAGTTTATTAAGATATAATATAAAAACGGCAGACTATAGTCCGACCACTTAGCTAGGTGGTTTAATGCGTCGGCTTTCAACCGTGGGGTCGCTATAGTAAGTCGTTTGTGTCGGTTTAAGATTCGAAACCGGTGGCTAGCTAGTCAGTTGTGCAGGGCATACGGACTTTGCCTGAAACCGTCGGTATGGGCAAGGCAATCTGACGTTTACACGTTTGTTAACGCCCATTGTGTTTTGCAATTTACGGGGATACACATGAATACTTGAATACTTAACCTCAGCCTATGTGCGTATTCTGCCTTAGAAATCTATTAAAAATCCATATTTGCCTACATACCTCCGCATATGTGTTCTCCATCCTAGCATCTGTGACGTCATTGGTCACGTCATCGATAACCATGGAGGACCCGAAGTCAGATAATGCTAAAGACTGATTGCCACGTACAAGGAAATTACTGCTGCAAAGATCTCGATGTGCAATGCGCGGCTTGTCTGAGTAAACAACAGTGCGGGCTTAAAATATATTAATTCATTGTCTTCTTTACTAGTTCTTATATAAGTATTGCTGAAAGATTTTGTGACATAACGGTTAACGCAACTTAACGTATGCAATGCAAACGGACCTCATGACGAGTCAAATGCGGGTCAGAAACAGTCCCATTAAATTTTTTTTATTAGATTTAAATATTGTGAGATGCACCATTTTGTGCACTATAAAACGGCAAGGAACCTTTGTCCTTATGGTTTATTGAAAAAAAGAGAAAGATTTGAGGCTGTCGCACCCATTGTGTAAACTTGGCTTTATTGGATTTAATACTGTGTAATTGTGAACTCTTTGGTTTTTTAGATGGTATTGAACGATGTATATACGCAGTTATGATGAACTTCGTCTTAAAGATAGTTCACATTGGTCATTCATATCATATTTCAAAAATACCGTTACCCACCTCCGTCATAATTGATTCGATGCAAGTAGGCAATGGCACTGGTGACATCATAAAGCATTGAGACGCATAGCTTTATTTCTATGGAATTCATTGTCAAAAACTTCCTTAAATTCCCCTGAAAGTATTTTATAGACTCATTAGGAGTGGACACGCTACTTATTTTAAGCTTGTATTTATCAACTGTTAATCGTCACGTTACACCATCTTGTATTCCAATTATACTGTGTTCATTATTTGACAGTACAATATTTGTCAATCCATAAAACCTTTTTTCTGGCACGAGTAGGAGTTCGTTTAGTGATTTGAAACATAAAACAGTACACCATAGTAACTAGGATGGGGATTAAAAAAGGACTCGTCAGATCGGTAAGCTCAATCTGTCAGAGCATCCGCGGTCTGCAGACAGCGGAAAATGTGTATTGTCAGAACCAGCTGCTGACTTTTGGCTGTGACTTTGAACAAGCATTTATCGGACGTCTCCTGGGCCGAATAGATAAATAAGATAAGTAGAATATCAGGCTCAATCATATAAAACACAATGCAACAGCACCAGTAACCCTCGACGATGCGAATAAAGTAATATGATAATTATAGCTATGTGGTGACCGATATTGCTTTTTTCTACTGGCGTGGATAAAACATGAGTACTATGTCGATATATATTATACATAAAATATTCTCCAAAATTTCAAAAATATTGTAGTGTGTTGTGAATAATAAAGACAGTACCCCAATGTGTTGTGATACATACAAATTCAAGGACGAACAATATAAGTAAATATCACAATTGAATTTACTACCTGGCTGCAATATTCTGTCAGTAACCCGCTTTTACACTTCACGATGCAGGTACCGTAATACGTTACAATATTATGTTGAGTTTGCTGGGCTTCATAGATGTAGACCTCGTTTCTATGGCAGCGAGCGCTCTCGGAGAAATCGTGTGCAACTGTTGTAATGTAAGAAACACAGTTAAACTACATGATTTTGAGAATAAGTAACCCCTACAAATCGACTGTGAGTACAAGTTACCCAGATGAAGGTACTGTAATGCAGCATAAGTCGCCCCACCCGTTTTCCCCATCGTTTTTTACCACACATGATATAACTTACTGACTAGCCTTTACTTAATTTATTTTAATTATATATAACTAGCCTATAGCTTATAAGATACCCTGTATACCAGTTATTTTTCGGTTCGGGAATACTAACCTTTAAAAGCAAGATTAACATTTGAACCATCTACAAGTCGGCCATGCGCCAGATACACGGATCCAAATTTTCCAACGCCAATGACGTCATCAAAGTTAACATTTACGTCAGAAACAAATTGTTCTTCCGATAAGCAAGATTGTGAGGTGTCGGATCTAAAAATGTTCGTTTTCTTGGTAACATAATAAAAAAAAACAATTGCGGTGTTTTGATAATTGGCAAATTGTATTACCACTATTGAATTTCCAATACTATAGCATTTAGAATGATAAAAAAAGAAACATAAATTTGCTTACTCGACCAAAGGTGTATTTTTGACATCACGATGCTCTCGGGAAGTGCTAAAACAGAAACATAATTATAACGAGTGTTCATTCACATGTGTATTTGATTATATTTAGGTGATTAAGAATATGATGGTACTTGGACATTTTAGGTAATTAAAAATTGAAAGAAGTAATATTCCAATATAGGTATAACGTTTAAAGGCGGTATTAAAATAGTATCCAATTTTGTTTGTTTCTGCTTATTCTTACGTAATACTGAGATGATTGCACAGTTTCTCGTGGAACGTTGAAGGTTGTGACGTCATAACTGCGAAAAAATAAAATAATGTCGTCATCAGTGCGTTAAAGAAGAAGACGCCACCACCTTTACGTAACAAATAGGTGCCGACGACGAACAGCAGGGCCACCATGACGATACACGTAGCTGCGATGTCCCAAGGTTGACTCTTGGAGTTCGGGTCTGAAAGTGACAATTCGTTGAACTTTAAAATGATTGATGACGTAAAAAGTACGCGCGGTGAAGTTTATGACAAATAAGTATACTGGTGTTTAGTCCCTTCTTGGTTTACTTATGTATAATTCTTTTATTATAGGGATGGTAAATTAGTGTGCCTTTGACCAATGTCGGAAATAAAACATTTAATCGCATTTACTCTATCATCAACACCATGTCAACAGTATAATCGACATGCTTGGGTAAGCTTAATTAGTAAAATACTACTGGAATTTTCGTTTGTTTGGTCAAGGAAGTATTTGCATGGCGAACCAATAACTTTTTTAAAGGGCCCTTTACCAGTTCTGCTTGTTGCATAGCGCAACTAGTGCAGACAGTCGCTATTTCTGCTTTTTTTAACCAAATTAAATGTGGCAAATCGAGTCATGCGATTGCCCTTTATACAGAGGGCTTTCATAAGATCTTTCAGTAGTATAAATGTGGTCGCAGGGTATATGCGGTTGCGAAGCCAATCTTTTCAAAAAGATCGAATCTCGCCAAAAATAGCCATCAAAACTAAGGACTGTCACCGGAACCGACATACGAGGGTAAAATAAAGTGGTATTTCCGAAAGAAAAGTGTTTTCCGTGTTTTATTAACTTATTTGTCACGTTCCTTGCATTTCCGACTTACGTTAGGCATTAATCAAACTTACTGAATGACGTCTGGTCGGACGGTTCTGGGGTCGTGACATCCCGGTGTGACGTCACAAACAGACGTGCCGGCCGGGTATCTGATGACGTAACGATTTTGTTGCAGCCATCTTTCGTGCAGCAGCAGATATTAAGGGTCACTTCATCGGAAACAGAAGCGTATTTGGCGTACTGTTTGTACTCACTCGTACTGAGTCTGTGGGTTTGGAAAGCCTTGCATGTGTCGCTTGAACAGTTGTAAAGTTGCCGTTTCCTAAAACAACCTGTACCAAAATTAAATGTTGACAGTGATGGTGATATTGTATCATAATTTCTAACGATTGAATTAAAAATATTGATTTTTTGTGTACCACAACACATGCTCTTTTATGTTACAAACAATAATCAAAATACCTTATCACACAGTCGGTGTTGCAAAAGCCATTATTTCACTGTGTTTAGTATCATTTCTTACACGCCGATTGTAAGCTTTGTGTTTTTAATCTTGTGGCTATTAACGTCCACTATACCACTCAGTCTATTACAAGAAATACAATTTAAAAATAAATTTGAATATAAACTACCTTGATAAGTTATTTCTTTCATATTTCCATTCACATTTTGCCAACTGCTGGTACAAGCCTGAAAATTAATATAATAAAGAAGTCGTCCGATAGATTAGTTCGGTTGGTTTTAGCCGAAGGTTTAAAGTTTCGAAACTGGTCGATAGCTAGTTGGTTATGTCCTTGGGCAAGGCACTTAACGGACATGGATCGAACCTAGCGGATTAATGATTTGACGATTGTCCGTGTGTTAATTGCCTTCCTTTAACCATTAACGGGGATAAACATAAATATCGTGTCCTACCCTAATTATGGTAAATAATTTATCAAAAACCACAAATTTGACGATTGTCCGTGTGTTAATTTTCTTCCTTTTACCATTCGCGGGGATAAACATAAATATCGTATCCTACCCTAATTATGGTAAATAATTTATCAAAAACCCGATGTTCGACGAAAATAAAGCTTTATAATACGATATGTTAATAGCATATGAATAAAACAGAAGTTCAATGAACATTCACACGAAGATCATGAAGAGTAAATGTTGTCGTATGCTCGTAATTCGTGTGTTGTCTAATGCACATGAAGCGCTATACAAGAATATAAACATTCCCTGCTCACAATGTTTTATATAAAAAAAAACTGGGTCACATTATAATAGATATCATAGCTTGGGTATGGGCTCAATAATCTGTCGATATTTTTTTTTACACTGAGCTGATGGAAATATATATAGACACAAATTTGAATCAACGCATTAGTTTGACTTGATACCTTCCCACTAATGTGCGGTTGTGTCCCCGAGAGACATAAGAAAGTTGGTTTTCGGACTTTGCCTCCATCTATTCGGTTATGTGACCGAATGATTAGCATGCACCCTCGTACATAGCATTACATTTAAAAACCGACCGAGCAACGGTTCTATAAACGGTTCAACACTGCGCTCATTAAAAAGACTTGGGTTTGAGCTAATTAAGGTTTGAACGAGTGAATTCAAAGCGCAATACAAACAATCGGCCGTTAAAACACGCTCAATATACAATTGAATCTACAAAAAAAAAGTATCACCAAATCTAATATACTATAGATTGCGACAGCCTCAATATTATATAGATTGCGACATGGTATATCATGTCATATTGCAACGCTTTACGGATTAAATACACTTGTGCGATTTATGATGTATACATATACGTTTATTAGTTTATTTTGTCAATTAATACGTACAAATCTCAAACTACCTGTACACCATCATTGCACGTTATAAGTTCTCTTGGCCTGTCTCTATTTTTGCTGTAACTCCAACATTTTGTCTTCGTTTGATTTGTAGCAGTCATTATCTTGGTCACAGTCGCAATGCTATTGCAAAAGTCCAAATGAGCAACGAGATTTAAAGTCCAATGTCAACTAATGCATTACCTATTGTTTGAACTTTAGGTCAAACCAGTCCCTGCACATTGCGGCTTTTAATTAAATAATGCGGTGCTGTAACAACAAGCATCAACTCCTTTTAAAGCTTACTATGCAAGTTATGAAACGTTAAAAGCATTAAGGCTGTCCCTTAAGCCCAGCTGATCCCTAGACATCACGGGCGCGGATGAAGTCTGAATCTAACTAAACATGTTTCTGCGTAGCTTCATTTACTACGGACTTTGCGACGTATCGAGTAATAAAGGTCAGAGCTCTTATAAATAAGTCGTCCCAACTACAAAACAAAATACATAATTTTGAACAGCAGTGTATATATTTATACCATGTGCTTCAAAATGCTTTGGATGCGTTAGCATCAAGAAACTACGGGTTTTATCAGCTCATTCGTTAATATGCTGTTTAACACCTGTTATAGTAACCTAGTTCACTCTGCGACCGATTATTATCAGTTATGGTCGCGTTAACTCCCGTTTGGCACATTCTAACTGTGATAACGGCCGTGAGATATTAGAATTCGTGGAAGCAAGTTGTTTTTCACATCTGTACCCCGAGAAAGTGAAAAGATTTGACCCACGATAAATCGTACAACTTAAAACCATAATCCAGAACTACATAAACGCCTTTTAAATCACAGTAAGCAATAAACCTTTAAAAACGAGATAATCAAATTTTGTCATTTTAAAGAAATGTCGATTTTGGCAGTAATAAACTGCCGATCACCGAAAACCGCAAGGTAACGAGTCAGCGTTTTACATTGGCATTAATATGCAATAAATAGTGGTAATAATTACCAATATAAAGTTATGCATGAATTAAATATACATTTACGAGCACAAGTATAAGTTAAATAGCCTGCAGCCTTCTTTAATCACTGACAATTAAATGTATTCGGCACATCATATAAAATTTTGCATTATAAAGGCGAAATTAAATTGGATTCCAGATATATTTGGTTTAAGTATGTTTGTGATCAATAGATTATCTTGCATCTAACTACATGATAATGCCATATCATCACAATTCTGAATCTTATTCCAACCGCAACTTAAAAATAACTCTTCGGTAGTCCAACGGTAAGCAAGGATTTGTCAACAGGAATAATAAGGAAATACCCTATATTAGGATAGAATATAATAGAATATTCATGATTATCACCGTGAATGGAAAAACCAAGGGGGTAAGGGGATTAACCCATGGGCAATCGTCAGATAACCTCGCGCCCACTGTCGGGTTACCGGAGCTAATGTACGTTGTATATGATACATACGTTCCTCTAATTTAGTAGAACTCATACATTCGCTGGGTTCAAGTAATGCATGTTAAGTGCCTTTTCCCAAGGACGCAACCGACTAGCTAGCGACTAGTCTTGAACCTGCAACCCTTCGGCTGAAAGGCGTCTCACGAAACTGCCAGATTAAGCGGTCGGGCGATATTATTTGAATATGCAGCGGCATATTTGTGGTTATGACGATGCATGCTGGGATGACATATATGAGAATGACCTCTCCTTTACCATGGCTCAATCGGTAAGCGCATTGGTTGCGTAGAGACCGTTGTGGTGGACTCGAATCCCATCGTGGCAGGATTTTTCTACTACCGTCTCTCTATTTCTACTTTCATTGAACGAGCTGGCACATCAGACCCGGGAAATCACGTCAGTTCTAATGGTTTTTTTTATTGTTCATGCATAAATTCAAAAATTACTCAGACGCAAAAGCTAGAACTAGCTTTCACGACAAGGACAAGGCGTGCACCGAAACCGTGTGACCAAGTTTGGTGTGCTCCAGTATCAGTGGTGTTTGGCCTATCACGCAGCGACCTGCTGCATAGCATTGTGGACACGTCCTGCTTACACTACAGTGCAAGTTTATTAAAAAGAAAAGTACACTCGAAGCGAAATTGAGATTTACGACACCACTCTTAAAATTGGATTTCTTATGTGTATCGCTGTTGGTAGAACAAGGAACGCGTTTATATCAGTGGTAATTGACAGGTTACCTTTTTAGAATATATTCCATCGCGTGCTACAGATAATGTGTTTCTGGTCCATTAAAAACACTTAAACAAAGCAATGTCCATTACACGCATTGCCTGGAGATGAAACATGTCAGATAACAGTCATTGCCTGCGTAATTCACGTTATAAGAGAAACCGGCCGAATCATTATTACTGGTCAATAGTTTATTTTATTCATTTTTCCCCAGTTTCAAATAATGGCAAATAAAGCACATCACGGCACAGGAATAGGAAAAGAATACAAAACGAACTCTCGTTAAAACACGTCATTTTAAAAACATCGAACACCCCTTTAATGGTCGTGTTGTTAAACATGCTGTAGCATTCGATCACTTGTCGTGACCACAGTTCGGAGTGCATCAACGCAGCTAATGAACTTTCCATCAAACCAGTCAGTTCAAAAGGGGCAAATGGCAGTCAAGTAGTACACGGGTTTTACCCACTTTCTCTGTATTTTTTCTACTTGTTTAAAACGTTATAACACCAGCGGTCTCTTTACACTGAGAGGATAAACATGACCCCTTAAACGTGTTCCAATTGCTGGATTTTCCGGTAAATTTCATGTATAGTTCATTTCTTGTTAATACTGATATAGTTGTATAATGGAATGAAGACTAGAGTCAAATCCATTATCAATCATTTTGCAAAACTAAATATATGAGGGTTAATCAAATTGTGTTTTTTTAGTTATTCTAACGCTAATATTAATGTTACCCTTTTACAGAAATAACAGTGTGTATTGGTAATAATAATCTACGTTGCAATTTGCGCTGTTAAACACCAGTTCAAATTTCACGCGTGTGTTTAAATGCGGGATCAATTCCAACAGTATTGTTTGCACAGCCATATAATGTTCGTTATGACTTGTAATGAACGTTGATTGCAAACAATTAAAGTAAATGGCATTTAAAATGGTAACTTGCAGGGCAAAGCCAAAAACAAAGATGCAATTACTTTGAACGCGACACTAACCTAGCGATTGCACATGGTCATCTACCATAACACGATTGCACAGTGTCATGTCCACTTAAAATTAAAACTAAGACTAGTTACAATGAAATGACGTTTACATCTACCGGTATTTCGGTAAGACTTTTTGATTTTTTCAAAGAATTTTCAGTTACAAACAAAATTAAACGTGATGAATATTTCACAGCGCTGACAGCGATCAAAATGATGAATTAAAATCACGCGATACGAATATTACGTCACGTTGGAGAAATTAGAAGCCCTGTTAATGTTTTATGACGTAACAACAGCAGAATCGGGTGTGGTTGTTCAGAACAACGGCTTTTATTTGCTCATAAATATTTGACGGTTGCACATAGGTGCTAAAAGAAGTGTTGTAGCTTGGTCGTGAAACCGTTGAAATATAAAACGAGGACAGTCAATCAAAACAGCTGAAACGAGGACAACTGCACAACATTAAATTCTACAGCACGGAACAGAGATCATTTCGACAAGACAAATCGACAGCGAACCTCAGAAAGCTCACTGTACTTTTAAAATATTTCAATTTAAACTATAGGTATCGCTAAAATTTGTTATAATAAAAAAACGTATTTAAGACCGACAGGCAAATTGTAATTGGTGAGAATTACTTAAGTTTGCTTGAAAAATATTGACAGAAAACTTAACAGAAATTAAAATTGCAGCCTTTTAGCTAACACTTCGAATTTTGTTGTACATCTTATTTTAGATATATGGTAAGATAATTTGTGTTTTAGAAATGTGTTTGTCATAATTATTTTATTTCAGTTAAGGGAATATTTACAGGGGTATATATATATTTCACTAAGATACGACGTAGAATATTCATGATATAAATTTAACATTTTTAGATAAATACTGCCCAATCTACGATATCACGCCGTTAGCCTTTTCACAGAACCAAAGGAACTACCATCAATGCCTTGCATTATCCTCAAACTTACTTCACCAATCTGACAAATCATTACAGAGCTCTGTGTAATAGTTATATTCCTGTGGGTTGTATATAGGCTGTTGTTAATAAATGCTTAAAAAATGTTGAAACTATACGTTTTTTTATCGGCTTTAGTTTCAAACGCATGATGGGCTAGTTGCTAAGACCGCTTTTTGTATGTATTTTTTTTTGTATGTATTCAGCCAAACGACCGTAAGGGACAAACGGTTTATTGTAGAAAACCTTTTCTCCGCAGGTAAAACCGTAAGTGGTTTAAGTGTTTATTGGTCCGGAGCCGAAAGGTGGCTCAGGACGCGTCCTGACCTTCGATAATCTGTATTAAAATAATGATGAAATTGCAATGGGTCTCATCGTAATCGTTTAAAATTAAAACCAAACTTAATTAATCTACTTAGTTAAAGCAAAGTCTACCTATGCCTTACCTATACGAACACAATGAAATACCGGTAAACTGGCCAGATTGGCTGCTGTTTTTGTTACAACCACACGATAAAGGTCTACAGCACCAGCAGAGCGAACCAGCTGATGGTCAAAAAATGCTGAAGGATTTAACATTGTTAAGGCAGAATTATTAACATTAAAATTGAATTAATACCAGCATTCGTTTTTTGCTTCTTATTACTTCTTATTAAAAAGTATATTATAAATTATTTAATATACTTATTTCTCTTTCGCAGAGTCCATTTTTTAATTACCAAAAATTTTGATTACAATTAAAAATGATGATTCTTACTTTTCTCGTCATAATGGTGTCATCAATGAGAAACGAGGCATTACATTGTCAAGTGGGCTTTGAGATGACATCAGCAATGACAGCTTATTCATTTTGGAACAGTACAGAATGCCCTGAACAAGCAACGGTTTGTTTAAGGGTGGAATCGGAAGCTATCCTATATGGATTCATGGAGGGTAAGTTGCTTATGATTATTTATACAGTATAAAACAAAATTCTAGCAGCCATAACAGTAAAATATGATAATACTGGGCAGCTAAAGGCATTTTTTGCGAGAATAAAAAAATTAAAAAAACGCGAGTCGAGTCTGCAAAATGATCGTTGGCAAGACCTTACGTGTTAATTTCTGCACCCTCTATTGAATGAGGGTGGACTGAAAGTGGTTGTGCGGTCCAACGACTTACCAGCGCTACTGAGGATCACATAGAAAGCACATAACAACAAACCAAGCAAACATCTGAGCGCTTGTTGGTACAAATCACTGAAAGGATGTAGAAAAGACGGCTTTATCGTACAATATAATTTTCCTGTCAGTAAAGTAATCCATGACTTAGTCTTTCAAAGCTGATGCGCTAATTAGAAATTGATATTGTTTATTGAACCGTCAAATAGCTTGTTCGTATAGTTGGTTGCGTTTTAATCAAAAGGTTTTAGGATTGAAACTGGTCACTAGCTTGTCGATTGCGTTCTTGAGATGTTTTATTTTGTTTAATATAGAAGATCGAGGAAATTCCTGTTAAACAACTTATTTAAATGGGATATAACTGCAAGAAGAAAGTTCACTTTATATTTTTCATTTTTTTACAAATCTTAGGTGAATTGATTTCAGTACTACCATATCGAAAACCTAATTATGTCAGATCCGAAATGACTAAAATGGGGAAATTCCCTGGCGTGACTTACCCTAAATTTGCAAGACGTAAAAGCAGACTAATCCGGTTTGATTAGGTTTGAGTATTGAAAATTTACAGAAAGACCCTGTATTGCAGGTATGGGGCACTCCCCTTTTTTGTTCGTAATTAAATTCTGTATTGAACTATTTTGGTCAGATACTTCAAGCTTAATATTATAATTACCGATTTATTTTAAACATTTTCAGAGAATACCCGCGGTAATCTAGAATATTTAGTCCTATTGTGTTTTCTTAGTTTATAGCTTCTTGCAGAATTTAAGTACATAATCCATAGTACTGAGATATTATTTCTATGTTGCTATTGTCTTGTAGCACTGAGATATTGTCTCTTATGCAATATCGGAATCGAAAGGGCCAGATAACAGTTTTTTTATAGTATTGTGCCTCTCCGGAATTTCTGTTGGGATAATTGTAAAATAATAATATTACATGCATCTTTAGCATATTAAATTACAATATAAGGATTTAACCTGATAGGATTCTTACTTACCGAAAGTATTTCTACAAAATATCCTTGTTGTGAGCTTCAAGTAGAGAAAATAATTACAAAAGAAAGAAAACAGTGTAAAAGTGTGTTTCATTTTGATCCACACTTTTTCTGTATAATAGTTTAAAGTCCTAGGCTACCGGTAACTCCGAGCTTGCATGTTAGATGTACACAAATCGCTCATGGACTGGTTGAGTCCGACCGGTTAGTCTGATGAAA
This sequence comes from Ciona savignyi, assembly GCA_000149265.1. Taxonomy (NCBI): domain Eukaryota; kingdom Metazoa; phylum Chordata; class Ascidiacea; order Phlebobranchia; family Cionidae; genus Ciona; species Ciona savignyi. Next base: position 462,303 of record CH002036.1, on the reverse strand, counting down.
TAGTGCAATGCATTTTAACCGAAAGGTTGCAGATGCGAAACTGGTCGCTAGCTAGTCAGTTGGGTCATTGGGAAAGGCACCTAACGGACATTGCCTAAACCAAGCAAATTAATGGGTTCTACCAAATTAAAGGAACGTGTCTATCATACACAACACACTGCAATAGCCACGGTAACCCGACGGTGGGCGCGAGGTAATCCGACGATTCCCCGTGTTTTAACCCCCTTGGTTTTCCCATTTAAGGGGATAAACATGAATATCCTATTCTATCCTATGTTATTTCATCTATTTTCTTTTTTTAATCGATATAACCCCATTATGGACTCGACACAAAATAAATCTGCATTTAAATGGGTCGCGTTAGCCATTTGCCCACATAATCGTTAAGTCAATCTTGTATTACAGGTCGAGTAATAGCTGGCATGTGCGCAGTGCCATCTAATTGCACACAGGAAACATGCAATCAAGCGATTGCTACCAAAGTCGATGAAAATGGGGGATCTTCGTATGAAGTGAGGTGAGTTTAAGGCCTGTGCTTGTTTATCGGTCCTAGTGGGCAATGACTGGCTGTAATGTATAAATTGTTGTTACTCGACCAATTTGCGTTTAGATTTGCTAATATACAGAACATACACTAACGGCACTCATTGTACTCTTATTATTCGACGATAATAATAAGCTCATTTTAAGTTGTCCTGACCGACTAGCTCGGTGCACCGATGGCTTGATGCTTTCAAGTCGTCTCTGGTTAGGCTGATGTGTTCCTGAGTAGGGCTCTTACCGACGGAAATCAACTAAAACCAATGGGTTAATAAGCTGCATAAAAACAATCAGAAAGTTAATACCATACACAGCACTACAAAACTACGATAATCCAAGGAGCTGAATTAAGGTCACTTGACGATTTCCACTGGGCACGTGGGCTTCCTAGGAAAGCTCGTGTCCCATTGCCATTCTGTCAGATTAAACGTAGTCTTCTTGTTTTAATTTCTATATTGATATAAGCAAAATAATTTGATTAAACTGTATAGTTCCCACATTATATTTACAGCTGGTAAACCTAAACGGAATAAATAAAATATCTTTCCACACAGAAACTGCTCGGTGGTTTGCTGCTACGAGGACAACTGCAACGCGAATAACATTACTGAGATAAGGAACATTTCTCCTACCCCCCCAATTTCTCCTACTCCCCCAATTTTCCCTACTGTTCCGTTTGAGTCTACCACTACAACAACAGTAACCGCCGGTGGTCCTGACATAATTCCAACTGCACCGATCAAAAACAATATGGGTTGTCGGTATGGTTTCAACTACTCATCGTCCATAGTGAACCTTGATTCGTGGAATGTGTCGCAGTGCATTGGGGAACAAAACATGTGTATAAAGGCCAATGCCAATGTGATGGCTCTTAGTATTATTGAAGGTAGGATTTTGTAGGTTAGGAGATTATAATATGAAGATTTAATATGAGAGATTTATTATACAATCACCGTTATACCCAGATAAATCGTGGTCTGTTTAAACCTCAACCTACTTATTTAATAATTTTGCTAAGAAACAGGAAAACAGCACATGGGTGACTAACAGGAAAATTATAGTTCCTGAATGACATTTTTAAAAAATCCGCGAACATAATATACCCCGTCTAGATACACACTATTACTGTGTGCATGCTAGATATTTACACATGCAAAGTGCTAGAATGGGATGGTGAGTTTCCTTTGGACGGCAGCATAGCATAGTAACGCTTGGAAACGACAGTGAGGCGAGTTCACCAGAAAGTATAAATTTTGCAATGGGATTTTTAACATTTATCAGATGTTCCATTTTGAAATTTGAAAGTTTAAACATGGTTAATATTTCCAGGAAACGTGACAGCCGGGATGTGTATAACGGAAGAACAATGCAATGACCTTAGCTGTGACAAAATAGCTGAGTTGTTCGTAAGCGCCGATTCCAACATCGCTCGTCAATTGCAAGGAATCACCTTTGAAATCTTGTAAGTATAGCCAAAAGTTCTTCGCGTTAGTGTTGTTATTAAGTTCACTGATAATTACCCTAATGCGGTCGGGTTGGTATCTACCCGACCGCTTTTCTGCGCGTTGTCAACCCTTGCGTTAGACTTGATATACCAGCCTTGCCTAACCTTGACCAAAGGTTTAAACAATTCCTTAACAATAATATCCAATCGTAATCATGAATAATCTGTAAATGTAAGTCATTTATCATATATATACGTTAACAAGAGAACATGAAATCATTTATTGCACAATTGGTGATAAAACCTTAAGTATGAAAAACTAAGGCTCAACTCCAAATCGTTGCGTGATATTAAAATCTATTAAATAATAAGATGTTGAAAAATTGCTAACAACGAAGTGTTTAAGAGCTGACACAGAATATTCTTCACAGAAACTGCAGTGCCGTTTGCTGTTCCGGATACAACTGCAATAGATTTACCGTGGCGGAAATTGAAGCTGGAGCACACATTAAACAACATCCACAAACCACCACCACTAAACCAGAAGACAACACAATGAAAGCCACCCCCAGTAAATTTGAAAACGCCACGGCCGGAGTAGCTGTCAATGTCGGCCACGTCAGCCTCGTTTCCTCAATGGCTTTACTTCTTGCTAGCATTATGTTATTCACATAAAACATTCCCTTTTGCCAATTTGATGTTTATGTTTTTTTTCAATTTTTTCTCAAATGGGTATATTAATTTTCTTAAATTTTAACATTACAATTTCAGTACAACAGACTTCAACATTTCTGAATGCTTAATTTTAACACTTACAGCATCTTAAGAAGGTGTCATATCACAATACAAAAATGATATTTTAAGATATGATTAAACAGCGAATGGGCTCTATTTAAAAATATTTTTAAATAAATGTTATTTTTGCCTAATGTTCTTTATTCGAAAGCCCTTAATTACATATTATTCTGCTTAAATTCGTAGTGATTTACGCAGAAGTCAGGAAACTGCCAAACATTGATTTAAAATTAACTTAAGTTTTTAAATCATTTTTGTTGTACTGTATATTGCATGTCATGTATTACCTTAATAAAAACTAACACTATGAAAAACAACCACTAAAACTTCCTGTCTTGTTTGCTGCCAACCAAAGCTTAGTTGACTACAACAACCTTTACTTTAAGGCCCAATTGAATATTTTCTCCACTTTCTCACTGATCATTTTATGAAATTTTGACAAAGTTGTTACTATAAGTAGTAATATGGTTATAACGAATATTGCATAATATATATACATTTTAGTCTCTTGGGAATAGGGCAATAAGTCATATTACCAGACAAGTGCCTGGAATTTTTTGGAAACCTGTCAGCTTAATCTTTATCTTTATATTTGCTTTTCTAACTCATGTGCAAGAAACTTACAAGGACATTCAATTACATTAAAAGAGATTGACATAATGTGAAATTATTATATCTTTTTTTCACTATGAGAACCAAATAATATGTTAATTATTGGCTAACGATTGTAGTTGTTTCATACCCGTGTATAGAATGATCTTTTTACCCTTTATTTTATCAATCAATAAATTTTAATTCAACTGTTATTTTATTTTATATTTTAGTTTTACTCTAGGTCTACAATTTCAGGACAAAAACATATTTTTAAGAACTTAATTCAAGGTCTACGTAGGCCTACATTCAACAAAAAATATAAAAAAAACTATCTATTTTTTTCAGAAACCTTATTCTAATATTCTGTAATTTTGTAAAGTCAATTATTTAAATGAACATACTTGCTGCTCTTCTCGTTCTAATTTCGTCATCAATTGGGATTAAAGCATTGACTTGTCGAGTTGGTTTTGAAGTTACTTATCCACCACTGACATCGCAAAACAGTTTTAGTTTAACCAAGTGTCCCTTAGCAGCAACTGCCTGTTTAAGGGTTGAAACACATAGCAAAATGTGGCACTGGCGAGGTAAGTTATTATGGGTCCCATTTGGAAAAATGGGACACATATTGTTTTTGTCCGTTTTTTTTTTCTTTTTTTTTTCTTTTTTTTTTTCGTCAAACGCTTGACAGGCATGGCATGGCGCCCCGACATCTACCAGAAGGAAAAATGGGATTGCAATGAAACTTTGACATTTGTTAGAAAACATGGTCTTGATATGCAGAAACCAAAATTTTGGGTGATAAATTAAGGGGAATTCCCCTGGGAGGTTAAAAGACCAAAACGGTATTTTTTATGAAAAATTGCGCTTTTTGTGGCATAGCGCTTGAACGGCTGCTCCAATTTAAATCAAATTTGGTGGAATGTTAGTGCACTAGTCACTAATTTAACACTTAAAAGAAATAAAAAAAATACCTAGGGAAATACCCTAAAAATTAAACTTTTGCTGTTAAATGATAATTGTGACAGGCATGCTATGGCGCCCCGACACTACCAGAAGGAATAATGGAATCGCAATAAAACTTGGTGATTTTTTAGACAGCATGGCCTAGATATGCAGAAACCAAAATTTTGGGTAGTAAATTTAGGGAAATTCTCCTTGGACGTTAACAACCAAAACGGTCATTTTTTTCTAAAAAATTAGCTTTTTAGGCCATAGCGCTTGAACGGCTGCTCCAATTTAAATCAAATTTGGTGGAATGTTAGTGCACTAGTCACTGATTTAACACTTAAAAGAAATAAAAAAATTACCTAGGGAAATACTCTAAAAATCGGAATTTGTTCTCTAATTATGATTGTGACAAGCATGCTATGTCGCCCCGACATCTACCAGAAGAGTTAATGGAATCGCAATGAAACTCGGTGATTTGTTGGACAACATGGTCTAGATATGCAGAAATTAAAATTTTGGGTGATAAATCTAGGGGAATTCCCCTGGGACGTTAAAACCAAAACGGTATTTTTTTTCTAAAAATATTGCCTTTTTTGGGCATAGCGCTTGAACGACCGATACAATTTGCATCAGATTTGGTGGAATGTAAGTGCATTAGTCACAGATTTAACAATTAAAAAAAATAAAAAAATTACCAAGGGAAATACCCTAAAAATCGGATTTTGTTCTCTAATTATGATTGTGACAAGCATGCCATGTTGCCCCGAAATCTAGCAAAAGGAGTAATAAAATCGCAATAAAAATTTGACATTTGTAACAGAACATGGTCTAGATAAGCAGAAACCAAAATTTTGGGTAATGAATCTAGAGAAATTCCCCTGAGACGTTAAAAACCAAAACATTTTTTTCTAAAAATTTAGATTTTTTGAGCATAGCGCTTGAACGGCTGCTCTAATTTTGATCAGATTTGGTTAAATGTTAGACCATTAGACACTTTAGGCCAATTAAAAGAAAGAAAACATTTGCTTAGAGTAATTTTCCTAAAAACGAAGATATGTTCCTGAATTATGATTGTAACAGGCATGCCATATCGTACTGACATCTCCAACAAGGAGTCGACAAATCACATTAAAACTTTAAGAATTGTTACATAACATGGCCAACATATGTAAAAACAGAAACTCATCTACTAAACCTGGGGGAATTTCCTTTATTTCATTACCGCGCTTAAAAAGATTTAATTTAAAAGAAGTTTGGTTTGATAACTCTGGGACCCATGCGTTTATGCTTGCAGAAACAAACTACATACTCAGTGTATAAAATACAAATTGTGGTTAGGGACCCTGTAGCATGAATATATGGCATACAAAATGTGTTTTACAATGGTGGTGGTTAAACACGTGGTTGACACTCTCTAGTTTTTGTTACAAACACTCTTACTTATTAGGCCTATGAGTACTGTTACATGAAATTCCGATTCAATTTGTTTCATTTACCTGAGGTTGGGCTGAGAGATTTAACCAATATGGTGTTCACAATAGAACTTCCTAATAGTTTTTTTTATATACGCAAGTTCACTGGTTTAAAGAAACATCCGGTTATTGTGTTTCCCAGCGACACAGCCGACTATATCTCACACCTGTATATAGGCCCCCTGTACTCTGTAGAAAATCATCCATATAGCTAAATTCGCTTAAATCATCGCATAATACAGTACAAGAGATACAAGTTGCATGTGCTGTGGCATCTAACTGCACACAGGAGCTATGTGAACAAAGACAAACTAATTTTGAACTTTCTGACCCGCACGAAACGTCGAGCACGCTTATGTAAGTAGATTGGTCAGAAAGGTATAACCGCGTATAACTATAGAACCTGATAAAAATGTGATACAGGATCAACACTAGGGTTTCAAGATTCTTCCAGTCTGGTAAAGCGAAACGACCCCAGATATTCCATGATACATAAAAGTTAACAAACGTTTAAACCCCTCAGTTATTTTCCGTCAACTGTGGAATGGAATTAGAATGTTCCTAAAGTTTCGTCGTATACTTACGCCAAGTAATTTGGGTTGGTAACTTGGACAACCATAACTTTCTGCACGTAGAAACAAACGAAATATACCATGCAATATACCAGGTGCGATTAGATAACTAGATGATCGAACATTTTTGCTTACAGAAATATATGGTTAACTGTCAAGATGCAGTTTACTAAAAATGGTTTTTGACACTATTTAGTTCATTTACAAAATGTCAATATGTGTGTTAATCGGCAATATAGTTCCGTTTTTTCTGTGTTCTGTTTAAGCAATACATGCAGAAATTGTTCTGCAGAAATTGTTCTGTGATTTGTTGCACCACGAACGACTGTAACGTGAACGATATTGGAAAAATAAGGAAGAGCGGTTCGACACTTCTCTTGCCACCATCAGTTGCAACGACTACAACCAGGGACAATGGTGATAAAACTACCGCCATTTCGATAAGAACCAAGAAACTAGCAGCTGAAGTTTCGATCGCAATGCCAATCACTGAGAACGACACGGTTTGCTTGGTCGGTAACACCATATCATCGACCGTCCTGCACCAACATATATGGAACGTATCGATATGTGCAGGGTCTCAATCAATGTGTATTAAGGCTTACGCCAAAATAAAGGGTAGTAATCTTGTTGCAGGTAGGCTTTTGTTAGATTGAATAGACCCATTTTTTTATACCTGTAGAAATATTGTCATTTGTACCACTTTATTTTAAAAAGATTTATGCTCAAAAATACCACACACATATGTGAATGCACCGGAAGACGTCGGATATTTGTTTTAATATTGTGTCTGTACGCTCGATCGTCAGAAATCTGGTTTTATTACAAGTTATAGCTCTTGAGGCATATACATGAATGGAAAAACTAGACTGCACAATAATATACGACGTATGCATATATATTGATATATACAATATGTACATATTTGTGTATGATGACATAATGTAAGTTCCTTTCTGGTCTCTTAAGGCAGAGTTTAAAAGTGGTCACTATATTCCAGCAAACGTGACAGTGGGAATGTGCATAAGCAACACCTTGTGCAATGACCTCAAATGTGACGTATTAGCTCCGTTGCTTATTAGCGCCAAACCCACCTTAGCACACCAATTTGGAGGAGTTACTTTTGATATTGTGTAAGTTTAACTTTTGAATCATTTCTACAGTTATTTTTTTTAGGTTTTTTAAAAATATTAATTAAAATGCGTTTAACTAATTATTCTTTTTAACTGTCCAATGCAATTAACTAACCTTAAAATAAGAGATTGCACTCAAAATTCTGCCTCAGGAAATATTACAATGTTTCACAATTTAAAATTAAAGCTTGTTTCCACGCCCAATAAACATCTGTACCCAGCAAAAAATACTTAAGCATATATGTTTAACTTCGGACAAGACATATAAGGGACAATTCAACTCGGAATTTTTAAAACATTTTATTCCGAAATTCGTGTGGCGGTAAACGTTTGGCAATCATCGAATATTAAGCTTCCCCTTATGTCAGATAAAATTTCAAAATAAAAGTAACATTTTTAAAATTCTGCAACACGAATGATGTGTTATTGTTCTAACACACAAAAAAGGAACTCTTATTTACCACAGAGACTGCAATGCCGCTTGTTGCTCTGGATACAGCTGTAACCGATTTTCAGTGGCGGAAATCAAAGCCAACACTGGTGGAGCCACTTTTAACAACGGCCACTTTAGACTCATTGCATTGGTGGTTATACTTCAAGCTATTCTTTTGTAACTCGCATAAAAAATCCCATTCGAGGCACTTGCTTGCGACTCATTTTATTGCTCACGACTTATTTCGAAAACAAAGTTCACTTTACCTGTTAGATATGTACATTTAACAAGTTTATCAAATATATGCATGACGGAAGTCGTATCTCCACAACCACTGCGAGCAATAACCGTTTATTTCCGGAGACGGTGGCTCTCTTTGAAAAGATCCCTAGAAGCAACAATATATCCACGTTCAAACGCATATTCATCAAGAGGAACAGCAGTATTTTGCGCGTTACCTATTTCCACACCTCCACCCAAACTACGAAATATGCATTACGGAAGATTTTGACTTGCTGTAAATATTCGTTCATTAATTCCATTGCTTTCCAATAAAAACTTCTCCTTCAAAAAGTTCTCCTGTATACGTCTCCTGTGGTAAACAAAGACTTTGTACTGATAACCACAGCACAGGTTACCGCTCCTTTGTTGTCATGTGTCGTAGTAATACAATAATGATTTTTGACAGCATTAAGAAGAAAAACATTTTAAACAGGAAAGGCAGAATACTGTACTCATCAAGTTACTCAATCAATGAAACCCAGGTCATATTGGCAGTTGTGACGGACAAATGACAATATCTTTTATTTATGTATTTATAAAAACCTAACAAATCAACAGACCCTATTTTGTAATAATATGGCTTTATTATGTAATGTTAGTCATTTTTATTAAACATTTAACAGTTGCACGTGATAGGTAAATAAAGTATTATTAAGTCCAGAAATAGTTTTGAAAGCTTAGTTCAACCCAAATAACTTTTTACTTAAGCAATGTTTACGCAAAACAAGACACTTAATTTTAAGATAGTACAAAACTAGAAGTTTTGTACAAATTACAATGCAACAATTTGTGTAGTAGGCTATGCTATTCTCATTGGGAAAACTTAGAAAGAGGTGTAGGAAAATGCTAAACTTAAATTTTAACGACAATTGTTATAAAATACAGACCCAACTTTATATAGCAAGATGGTGCTTTCACAGGTCGACAGGTGTGTGTTTCTTCGTATTGTGGATGTGCGCTCGCCAGCCAGTTTTTGAGAAATAAACCATATGTAGTCGGGAGCGGGCACGACCTAATGAGGCGTTACCAGACGCTCAACTAGATATTGAAAGAAAAATCATAAATATAAGTTACACTGCGCTTTACTACGCGTATTAGGGCAAAAAATACGAATTAACTAGAGAGTGTCAACCACGTTTTAACCATCACTATTTGTAAAACACATTTTTTATGCCTTATATTCATGCTCCCTAACCACAATTTGTTTTTTATACACCGAGTATTAGGTTTGTTTCTGCAAGCATAAACGCATGGGTCCCTTAGTTGTCCAACCAAATGTGTTTTTAATGTGTAGTTAAAAAATAATCGTGCTATAGATTAACGAACATTTCAACACAATGTTTTAAGGTAAAGCTTCTTGTTAAGTGCTGTAGTGAAATGAAGCTAAATTCCCAAAACAGCCCGATTTAGTTTTTTATGGCGTCGGGGAATTCCCCATAGGTTTAGAACATAAGTTTCTGTAATTTACATAGGTGGGTCATGTTATTTACCAATTCTTTCGAAGTCTTTAATCTGATTTGACGATCTCCTTCTTGGAGATGTCGGTGCGTTGTAGGAATACCTTCCAAATGGTACCTATAATTACTCATTTTACCCCGGGATATCCGCAATAATGTAATATACATCAGCATTACCAATCATAAATTATCCATGCGCTTATAAAACTCGGAACATAACTGATAAAAATATTTTCCGTTGAGATTTTAGCACCAACAAAAACATCCGCTTAATCCATGATAAAACCTTTCCCGCTATGCTAGAGAACGTGCTGAGCCTAAGAAAACTCAGAGGAAGCAATAACATTATCATGATGCAACGAGCTAAGAGGCACACAGGGAATCTTTCGCACGTTGCAATCAACTCAGTCGGTTAAACACACACCAGCATAATTTAATTTGCTTATCGCCATCTTGAATCAGTGTTCCAATCCATTTTCGCCGTAAACTATTAGGCCGCAAAGAATTTAAACCTTTATAGGTTATTTGTAAAATTTAAAAATAATTCTATAACATGGGATTTTCGGATTGAGTTTTGCCATTGTGACCATTGACATTTACACCACGCAACGTTAAAAGTTTAAACGTTCTTGATCCTATATACTCATAGTCACCAAAGTAAACTTAAAATATTGATAAACCTGCCAATGGAGAGTCGATATAACTCGAATATTAATTAAATTATTTATTGACATCATTTACGCAAGCAATTGTACACAATGTATCATATAGCCACTACAGAGTAGATTTAAATACAAGGCCTCCTGCTGTACAGGGTGGTTTATTTAATACAGTGGTATTGTAGAGTTGTTCCAGCAACCGCCGACTTGAAGTTGTTGATTGGTCGACGATGTATCACAATCCCAAAACAACGTGGTAAAATCGATCGTTTTAACTTTTTTAAAATAAATTTTCGTAATACCATGTTCGCTGATAATGTGTGAATGTATCACCACTAAAAACTTCAATGGAAAATTACTTTAGATATTTTGCGTTCAGTTTTCACATAAACATATGCTCCATTTGGATAAACGTGTTCCTAATGAAAGAGAACGTGCAAAGGAGTCAACCGAAAGAGAGGTTGTTATTTCAGAAACAAAAAAGTTGTTTTGGGTATAAATTCCTGGACTCAATTGAACAAGGTTATCTTTATTAAAAGACTACTGCAAAGGTAAGTTTTTAAATATTTTTCTAAACCTAAGCTGTTTTACTGACTTTAATGAATTTTGCAGATGAATAAAGCTCTCTTTGTTCTCCTTCTCGCACTTGTGCTTTTGGTCATTGAAGAAACTGACGCTGCTGGGAGTCGTCGTCGTCGTCGCAGAATTAGTATCAGACGCAGACGCAGTAGCTGGGGAACATATTACGAAAATAAACAACAACAACAAATTCCAGGTAACATTTATATCAACGCTTTATTAGGGCCTACCATCTTTCGTATGTACAAGGGGGCTAACTGAGATTAATTTCAGAATTGGAAGCCGATCAGCTAGATGATGACGAAGAGTAACTACTTAACGGTAACCAACAAAGTAAATTTAGTTATTTACCTGAACTATATGTTACCTAAACATCCATTTCCATTTTCACCAGGTCGGCATGATGCTAGGATCTTTGTTTTGATTTACGGCAGCAAAATAAAAGAATTCAATTTATTTCGTTTCGAGTTGTACATGTATCGGAGTAACATCAGATATGAAAAAGGGTTATATAAGGCATTACAACATGTTAAAAAAGGGTTAGTTGTTAGCGTAACGAATTCAACAGCAAAACTTTAGATTACCTCGTGCCGATCAATGTGTTTATACTGAATTTATTGTAGTGTATTTTCTACGATTGATATTTTGCTTTAGTTTTTGTTTAACCGATTAAATCCCGAGTTTCATGCAACGTCAGATAAATGACATCTACATAGCCATTTATTAATTGGATATTCATAAAGCCCCATTTTTAAAACAAATTTGTTTCTACTTGTTTCTTCAATAAAAAACGCAGGGGCAAAACTCAATCTGACAAACGTAAAAATATTTAATTTAAGTCATTATTTTTAGCGACAAGCCGCAAATGACATATGACTTATAAAATAAAAACTCTTTGGGCACTCTAGTTTACCGGAGAAATAATGAAACACTGAATCAAAATAATGATAAGCAAATTAAATGATTCTGGTGTTTGTATAGCCGAATAAGTTGCGACCTGCGAAATATTTCCCACGTGGTTTTTCACTCGTCGCATCACGATAATTTAATTGCCTCCACCAACTTTCGCTGTGCACATTTTCTAGCATTGCGGGAAGCGTTTATCATGGATTGACCGTATGTTGTAGTTGGTGCTAAATTCTCAAAGCAAATTATTGAATATAGTTTTTCAATTACTTTAAAGTTGTTGTGCAAAAGTTTCAATAGCGGCGTTTTGCGTTGCATGTAATTAAAATAATAACCATGCACAGCTTTGACGTAATATGTAGGATAAGACTTAGGGAAAACGCTAAAACATTATAGGATTTAGCAATTAAATAAGTTTTTGCATAAGCAATTTTTACCTCAGAGTTCAAAGATATAAAAAGAAATCAACTCATAACGAACCACGTCGATTGCCGAAAACTAAGATTTCTATGTCAAATGTTTTGTCGCATTTGCGAAGGGAAACTCCCAAATAATACAATACTCCAAAGAGGAATCTTTGTGCTTTGTTTGTTTTGATAAGTTTGAGCAACACTAAAGAGGGAGGAGGCAAAGGGGGCCAAATGCTTTCTAAAATTAGTGAACTGTGAACACTATCTTAACCGCACAACTAGACCCAACTCTATAATATAACCCCAACGCTGTTGTCTATACTTAATTGATCAGTTTTCCTCATTTTGTACTTCCCCTCATTTCCTTGTTTAAACTTTTTTTTTAACTTTGTAAACATTACAGTATGTAAGCTAGTCTACTGGTTTGTGTAGGCTGGTAACTATAATAACTTCTGATCTCATAATTCTTTAAAACATCAGAAACACAACATTAACTTAACTTGCTATTCAGATACAGAACTGCAACTGCAAAATTAAGAACAAGATTTCTAGTTTATTTCTAGCAGCTAATATTTAACTAGCATCAGCGACCATTGGCAGTTTTTATGGTTTACGAACTTTGTGCGTGAGCTCAACCACTGTAAGCACTTATTATCATAGGTGAAACATGTAAAAAGTAAAGTGATGTGTAAACTTTTTAGGTAAATCCGAAGATCAAGTTAAGAGGAAAAAATGGCAACTTTCTCCTCTAATGCGACAAATATAGATGATTTTTATGATCCCAAGTTAGCGAAAAATGTTCCATTGAAATGCATTGTGATTGGAGGTGGACAAAGGGGGAAGTGCTACTCAGTATATGCCAGGGATTTTCCCCATTTGGTGAATATTAATTTTAAATTAAAACCTGTGATGTGAAAGTCTCGTTTAAAATGCTCAGTTGACCTCTTATTGCTGTCATGATGTCCATTTGTGTCTATTTTAACTTTCTACACAGCTGAAAGTGGTGGCCATAGCTGATCCAAAACAAGTAGTTCGAGATTATTTTAAATCAAGATACAACATTCCTGATGAAATGGCATTTTCAGGTGAGTGAATTGTGTTCAGCAGTGGCACCTACAATTTCAAAAGTACTATCTTTTTAAAGTAAACGTTACGCATTATTGTAATACCACACATGTGTTTACAATATTAGTCCTTAACCACAAAAACCTACATCAACAGATGACTGACAAAACACTTATGTTTGACTAAAATTTAGTTAGTATTTAGTCACTAAGTAAAAGGCAAAATTATGGGTTCTTTT
>CH002036.1:420719-435227 GCA_000149265.1 Ciona savignyi | reverse complement strand
CGAGAAACATAATGACGTAAGCTGTGAGAGTAGTGATGTCATTACCAATGAGAAAAATAATGTCATTAACACTGAGACTGATGATGTAATTAACAATAAGAATGATGATGTCATCAACACTGAGAATGACGATGTCATTGACCATACGACTAATAATGATACCAACGATGAGAACCAAGATGAAGTATTTGAAAGTGGTGATCCTGATTTCATGGCAGATATAAAACCCACTGAACTTCATGAAAAATTTAAGGAGTTTCTGAGAGGAAACACATCGAGAAGTAACAGCTTTAACTGGGAAGAAGAACTGGCCTCGTTATCCGAGGACCATTACAATACAAGTTTGAGCTCAGAGAAACTGTTTTCAAGCTCCGCAACAGACAGTTCTCTAAATGAAGATGACGTCAATGGGATTTTGCAGCAAAATAAAAACCTACAGCAATATAATACTGAGTTAAAGGAAAAAAGGGATCAACTTTTGCGGCAACTCGAAAGTGCTGAGGATGAAAGCGAAAAATTGAGAGCGGGGCAATTGAAACTTCAGTACGAGTTAAAGAACTGTCAGGAATTAATGAGAGGAAGAGAGAAATTACACATAGAAGTTGGCCAACTTCAATTAGACCTTGATGAAGCGCTTGATGAAAGAGTTATTCTCGAAAGTGAGATTCGTCGCCTTAGAAAAGAGGAAGAAATCTCAATGTCATCGATGCACAACCTTCGCGATCAGGTTGATGGCTTGACAAGTAGTGTTTATTCACTAACAGCGCTTAACCATGACCTAACATATGAAAATGCTGCTATCAAGGCAAAATGTGAAGGATTTGTAGCAGAAATGGAGTCTAAAGAACAAGAGATTGATCAAAAAATGATGATGTATCACGAAGTAAAGCAGCAAGCAGAAGAATATAAAACAGTTATTCAAAATCTCACCGAAGAGAAGGAAAATTTGTTATCTCAGTTTCACGAAATGCAATTGGAAGTGTCAGTTTATCAGAACTACCACAGAACAGAAGGTTTAAGTCCACCGAACGAGAAACCAAGACCAAGGTCTACCTGCTTGTTTAACTTGCAGTCTGAACTGGCTGCTGCTTATGTTGATTCGAATGGTGAAAAATCAAATGAATCTCCAAATTCATTGAATAGCACTAACACGGATTTTAATGTGCCCATAATTAACCAAGAAAATGAAACGCAAACAGATCAATTGGAATTTGTAGAAATCGCAATTCAAACTGAGGGCTTTGATGCTGAGGAAATGATGGCACTTAAAACAGAAAACGATGCTCTGAAAAGCAACTTGACAGAAAAAGAAGATAAAGTTGAACTGCTTAAGTCTGAAATTGACCACCAACGAACCAGAGCTGCTTACATGACATCTCAACTTGACGTAAACCGCACCAGAACACAAGAACTGATCGATTTGTACAATGTGGAGATGAATGAATTGACACAACTCACTGATATGCTTCATCAGAGTGCTGGAAATGCTGTGATAGATTCCGGCAACACAGTTATGGACACAGACAACCAAACAGTGTCTAAGGTGGTTACCGTGTATTCCTCTCAGCTTTTCAACGCACTTACGTTGGAAAATTGTTCACCAAGAGTACATTTTGACAACAGTTTAAAGCAGTTGTTCTCCAACAGTTTATTGCAGCAAAATAGCTTAAGAAAATGGGACATTTCTGATCACAATTTACTTAGCAGTTGTTCTGTTCTGTTAAAATGTACAGAAGTTGTTCAAGTTGCCATCAACAGGAAATTAGACGTCCTCCAAAATCTCAGGGATATAGATCAAAATGATGAACACCCGTCAGCGGAATACAGTAAACAAGTTTTGAACTCGTTGGCAGATTTATTGCACCGAGCAACCTGGTATTCCGGTACTTTGGGGACCGTTCAGTCTTCAGTGCAAGTGCTCAGCATGATGATGAACACCAAGTCTCATTACTGTGAATCTGATTTGATAAATCCGGCAAAATGTCTTGCATGTCGAAACCGATACCCTAGCGTCTCCGAAGATACAGAAGTGATAGAAGTTTCTCCCAAGCTCCAATCGTTGCTTGCCAACCCAACAACCAACTCGAAACTATCAAAAGCCCTCATGCCCAGCAAATTCACAGTTGAAATTCTATTCATACTGGTGTCGTTTGCTAAAATGATGGAAAGATACGTCAAAACATCAAGTAGATTTGGCATACTGTGCACATTGTTCCTCCTCTGTGCATTCTTTGCAACTTCGCCCCTTGATTTCAATGTCAATGCTGTATGTTAGACTAAATTAGAAACATATGCATAAACCATTCTAGATACTTCTTTGATTGATTTGGTGCTTTTTTATTAACCAACTTAATACTAAAAATGTGCCACTGGTTATTTTTAGAAAAAAATTGTTTGGGCTTGCAATTCGCATAAAGGATTTTTTTGTATTTTTGAGTTAACTTACATTTTGTTATAGAAGTTGGTTTTGAAATTAACCTTTGATACATTGTTTTCTACTACCGAAGTGCCAGGTTTTTCATATAATATTTATGCTGTTTTTTTCACACTATTTTGCCATGTTTCATTGGATACTGTTGTTAAGTTTTCCGATTCTATTATATTCCTTGATGTATGTTTGTTTCATTGATATTTATTTTCCTTCAAAATGAAATTGTTGTGCATTATATGCTACTATATATATATATCTGTTAAGTTCTAAAGTTATATATTTTGTTCTGAAGAAATTGTTACTTTTGTTTCCAGGTGTTTATTCAAGGTTGAGTTAACTTCAGTAAAAAACAGAGCATTGCTGTCATGCTGGTTACTCGATACATTGATAAAATGCACTGAAAGTGTGTTCATTGAAAACGCAAGCCAAAATATAGAGCGCAGTCTAGTAATAGGCATTTGTGACATTTCATGACAGGCATGCAGCTGTTAAAGCTCCATATTTGCTAAATAGACTTTGGATACAAGCTTTTAAAAGAAGATTCAGTGCTCTGCTCTCACACCAGCTCAAATTTCACAGTCTAAGTTGTGAGCAATTTCTGCGAAAGGAGGCTATGTATCCATCCGGAACACCTCAGTCTTGTGTCCTTGAAAGGTAATTCTTTTAGAAACAGCTGCAGGACAACGTCACAATGTGGAGGGCATGGCCAAAATATCTGGATATAGCCGTTTGAAGGAAGAAGCTTAGTGCCCTTCGAATGGCATACATGAAGCTGCCAAGCTTTCATCTGAAGAGTCATCCATGTCTGCTACACAAAGCTCTGTGTCTCGCCGGAGCACCTTAATCCAAATATTATTTTATTATTATTCTTAAAGCAGTTAAACAAGAGATTTAGTAAGACCTTAATTTAACTACCAATACTTCAGTTTGGTTTTAATCACAACCGCACGCAAAATCTAAAATGTTGTGACTTCTCTAATTGTATGCAAAATGCCAAAATGCAATCTTATTTTACAGGTGGCGCTTCTTGGATCTCTTGTACAGATTTGAATCACTGTATGTGGTCACTTAACAATTAACATGGAGTCAAGTTGCAGCTTACAAAATAGGTTTCACGAGATGTTGAATTTGAAATTGCTGGTTTTAATAGGTTTGTTATTGTTTTATGATTATGTTCACACTGTAGGGATGAAAAATATAGGATACTTGGGTTCTAGAATAATAAATGGGCGCGAGGTGATCTGACGATTGCCCAAGTGTTAACCCCCTTGGTTTTCCCATTCACGGGGATTAACATGAATATCCTATCCTATCTTATCCTAAATGTACCTTGCTGTAACAATAACAAATGTTCCCCCTAAATTGTATGCTGCTTTTTTACAAAAACTGATATTTTCCTGGTATATCTCGTTCATGTTGTCTAATGTATATCTGAACATTTTGTTTCAATTTGAAGACTGCTTCTAGACAATTTAAAAAGATAATACACCCTTTAAAATAAATATTCTGATGTGGTAGCTAACGTGACCTAGATGTGCCCGAACCATAATTTGTGGGTTTTACCTTTAGAGGAATACACCAGAACTAAGATAAAAACCTATTGACTTTTTTTAGTGTTTGATATTCTCAGGATCATAGCACCTTAGAACCTAATTGCACATTTTTTTTAATTGCGTTTGATGCGAGTCCTTTTACCAAAGATGGTTAAAAGGTAAGTAATTTTTTTATTTATTTCGAGAAATTTCTTAATTTTGCAAGCATTTTTTATCAAACGTATGACAGGCGTGTTTTGCTCATCTGAGATCTAAGACAATGCGCTGATGTTTTTACATAATAGGGGAAACGATTTTTGTCACACAAATAATCGCAGCCTTGATTTTATATTTTTATTTTGAATTTGTTATTACATTTATTATAAAGATTTGAAAGGTTATATTGTGTATCCCTATCAAACTGAACTGTAAGTAAGTACTTTATTACCACATGAATATTGACTTTACCCACTGACGCTATATGGTCTTGTTCCTAAACTTATCAAGGCATCACTTTAAAAGTAGAGTTAAATGTGTCAATCCAAATTTCGAGGTATGTCGGGACGTGACCATGACAAATACATGTCGGGACGTGACCATGACAAATACATGTCGGCACGTGACCATGACAAATACATGTCGGCACGTGACCATGACACATACATGTCGGCTCGTGACCATGACAAATACATGTCGGCACGTGACCATGACAAATACAGTCGGCTCGTGACCATGACACATACATGTCGGCTCGTGACCATGACAAATACATGTCGGCACGTGACCATGACAAATACATGTCTGCACGTGACCATGACAAATACATGTCGGCACGTGACCATGACAAACACATGTCGGCTCGTGAACATGACAAATACATGTCGGCTCGTGAACATGACAAATACATGTCGGCACGTGACCATGACAAATACATGTCGGCACGTGACCATGACAAATACATGTCGGCACGTGACCATGACAAATACATGTCGGCACGTGACCATGACAAATTCATGTCGGCTCGTGACCATGACAAATACATGTCGGCACGTGACCATGACAATTACATGTCGGCTCGTGACCATGACAAATACATGTCAGCACGTGACCATGACAAATACATGTCGGCACGTGACCATGACAAATACATGTCGGCTCGTGACCATGACAAATACATGTCGGCACGTGAACATGACAAATACATGTCGGCACGTGACCATGACAAATACATGTCGGCACGTGACCATGACAAATACATGTCGGCTCGTGACCATGACAAATACATGTCGGCTCGTGACCATGACAAATACATGTCGGCACGTGAACATGACAAATACATGTCGGCACGTGACCATGACAAATACATGTCGGCACGTGACCATGACAAATACATGTCGGCTCTTGACTATGACAAATACATGTCGGCACGTGACCATGACAAATACATGTCGGCTCTTGACTATGACAAATACATGTCGGCACGTGACCATGACAAATACATGTCAGCTCGTGACCATGACAAATACATGTCGGCACGTGAACATGACAAATACATGTCGGCACGTGACCATGACAAATACATGTCGGCACGTGAACATGACAAATACATGTCGGCTCGTGACCATGACAAATACATGTCGGCACGTGACCATGACAAATACATGTCGGCACATGACCATGACAAATACATGTCAGCACGTGACCATGACAAATACATGTCAGCACGTGACCATGACAAATACATGTCGGCTCGTGACCATGACAAATACATGTCGGCACGTGACCATGACAAATACATGTCGGCACGTGACCATGACAAATACATGTCGGCACGTGACCATGACAAATACATGTCGGCACATGACCATGACAAATACATGTCGGCACATGACCATGACAAATACATGTCAGCACGTGACCATGACAAATACATGTCGGCTCGTGACCATGACAAATACATGTCGGCACGTGACCATGACAAATACATGTCGGCACGTGACCATGACAAATACATGTCGGCACGTGACCATGACAAATACATGTCGGCACGTGAACATGACAAATACATGTCGGCACGTGACCATGACAAATACATGTCGGCACATGACCATGACAAATACATGTCGACACGTGACCATGACAAAAACATGTCAGCACGTGATTATGACAAATACAGTCGGCACGTGACCATGACAAATACATGTCGGCTCGTGACCATGACAAATACATGTCGGCACGTGACCATGACAAATACATGTTGGCACGTGACCATGACAAAAACATGTCAGCACGTGATTATGACAAATACAGTCGGCTCGTGACCATGACAAATACATGTCGGCTCGTGACCATGACAAATACATGTCGGCACGTGACCATGACAAATACATGTCGGCACGTGAACATGACAAATACATGTCGGCTCGTGACCATGACAAATACATGTCGGCACGTGACCATGACAAATACATGTCGGCACGTGACCATGACAAATACATGTCGGCTCGTGACCATGACAAATACATGTCGGCACGTGACCATGACAAATACATGTCGGCACGTGGCCATGACAAATACATGTCGGCAAGTGAACATGACAAATACATGTCGGCTCGTGACCATGACAAATACATGTCGGCACGTGACCATGACAAATACATGTCGGCACGTGACCATGACAAATACATGTCAGCACGTGACCATGACAAATACATGTCGGCTCTTGACTATGACAAATACATGTCGGCTCGTGACCATGACAATTACATGTCGGCACATGACCATGACAAATACATGTCGACACGTGACCATGACAAAAACATGTCAGCACGTGATTATGACAAATACAGTCGGCACATGACCATGACAAATACATGTCGGCTCTTGACTATGACAAATACATGTCGACACGTGACCATGACAAAAACATGTCAGCACGTGATTATGACAAATACAGTCGGCACATGACCATGACAAATACATGTCGACACGTGACCATGACAAAAACATGTCAGCACGTGATTATGACAAATACATGTCGGCTCTTGACTATGACAAATACATGTCGACACGTGACCATGACAAAAACATGTCAGCACGTGATTATGACAAATACAGTCGGCACATGACCATGACAAATACATGTCGACACGTGACCATGACAAAAACATGTCAGCACGTGATTATGACAAATACAGTCGGCACGTGACTATGACAAATACATGTCGGCACGTGAACATGACAAATACATGTCGGCTCTTGACTATGACAAATACATGTCGGCTCGTGACCATGACAATTACATGTCGGCACATGACCATGACAAATACATGTCGACACGTGACCATGACAAAAACATGTCAGCACGTGATTATGACAAATACAGTCGGCACGTGACCATGACAAATTCATGTCGGCACCTGACCATGACAAATACATGTCGGCACGTGACCATGACAAATACATGTCGGCTCGTGACCATGACAAATACATGTCGGCACGTGACCATTACAAATACATGTCGGCACGTGACCATGACAAATACATGTCGGCTCGTGACCATGACAAATACATGTCAGCATGTGACCATGACAAATACATGTCGGCACGTGACCATGACAAATACATGTCGGCACGTGACCATGACAAATACATGTCAGCACGTGACCATGACAAATACATGTCGGCTCGTGACCATGACAAATACATGTCAGCACGTGACCATGACAAATACATGTCGGCTCGTGAACATGACAAATACATGTCGGCTCTTGACCATGACAAATACATGTCGGCACGTGACCATGACAAATACATGTCAGCACGTGACCATGACAAATACATGTCAGCACGTGACCATGACAAATACATGTCAGCACGTGACCATGACAAATACATGTCGGCACGTGACCATGACAAATACATGTCGGCACGTGACCATGACAAATACATGTCGGCTCTTGACCATGACAAATACATGTCGGCTCGTGACCATGACAAATACATGTCGGCACGTGACCATGACAAATACATGTGGGTTCATGACCATGACAAATACATGTCGGCACGTGAACATGACAAATACATGTCGGCACGTGACCATGACAAATACATGTCGGGACGTGACCATGACAAATACAGTCGGCACATGACCATGACAAATACATGTCGACACGTGACCATGACAAAAACATGTCAGCACGTGATTATGACAAATACAGTCGGCACGTGACTATGACAAATACATGTCGGCACGTGAACATGACAAATACATGTCGGCTCTTGACTATGACAAATACATGTCGGCTCGTGACCATGACAAATACATGTCAGCACGTGACCATGACAAATACATGTCAGCACGTGACCATGACAAATACATGTCGGCACGTGACCATGACAAATACATGTCGGCACGTGACCATGACAAATACATGTCTGCACGTGATTATGACAAATACATGTCGGCACGTGACCATGACAAATACATGTCGGCTCGTGACCATGACAACACGTGACCATGACAAATACATGTCGGCACGTGACCATGACAAATACATGTGGACTCTAAATCAAGTGATATAAAATAAGTATATTTTCTGCAGTATTCTGGGGTACTTTAATCCATTTATATTTTTTTCTTTTATTATATTGTTTGTATAGCTGAATAGTTTTAGTGTGTAGACTTTCTGCCGAAGAGTTGCTCAATGAGCTAGCTTGTCAGTTGTGTCATGAGGAATACATTTAGAGTGGACATTTCATGAATCAAGTGTATTCATGAGTTCGACCTAAATTCATCATTATATAAAACACACTGTAATATATTCAGTAATCACACGCTGGGTGTAAGGTAATACCAATGATTACCCCTGTGATAACACACATCTGACGATTGCCAGTGTGGTGAATCTCTGCATTTTTTCATTCATGGGCATTTAACATGAATATTCTAATATCTCAATCTTTACAGGAAACATGTTGCTGGGGATAACTGAAACTATGGTATTTTTTTATTTAATTAATGTATGAGTGTTGTTAACTAAAATAGCCTTAGAAAAAAAGAAGTCTGGTTTAGCAAGCTAAATTTGCATTTGTTTGGTTGCATTTATATACCGATATATAACCTATAGACCACCTTTATTGTAGGTCAATCACTCTGCCATCATATGTAGATGTCAAACCAATTTTTTTACACAGCATCATATTGTATGTATCACCCAAATATTTCAGAGATATTCTTGATTTCCACAACACATAATGATCTTGACGACAAAAGAAAATATCATACATCTTTTATAATTTAAATATGGATTCATTCAAGTGTGAACGACTACATCTATAATAGAAATTCACGACTCAGTTAACAATTAAATTTATTACCCAAGTGCTTTTAAATTCCATTTATAATAAATAAAATATTATTGCAGCATTGATGTATAAATATCAGCACACACACACCCTGAACTATGTTGTCTTGTACAAAAATAAATAAATTAAAACTTGGATAAGAAAAGGCTAATCTTGGAAATAATATATGGAATTGTACATGTCAAAATAAAACTTTTTACATAAAGACATAGCAATGTAATAATTCGTAGTACTTGTTTTTTTGGCTCAGAATATGGCAAAGTACAGTAAAACATGTAATTCTAAAGATCTATTTCTTTCATGTCAATTTCCTCAGTTAAACGAGCCATTTCTTTTGGATCCGTAGCAGTTTCCCGTAACCTCCTGGTGTGACAAATAAATTGATTGAGCAAAAACAAAATACATTTTGAATTGTCCCATCATTATACACATCCTTGGTCAAGGAGCTGTAAAAACATCTTTGTATTCTAGTGGGTAAAAACACTACACTATGATCGCATCGCAGTGTAATAAATTTTGAAGTGATACAAAAATGATTAAGACATTAAGTTAATTAACTAGTCGGTTGTGTCCCCGAGCAAGGCACTTAGCCACTGGGCAACTAAATGTAAAAAATATTTATACAATAATAACTCCAGTTACCTGACGATTATGTGTGTGAATTTTTTCCCATTCACTGAGATAAAATAGGAGTATCCACTGATATAAAATATCTGTCCTAGGTTGAAATTACCTTTTTCCTGACAATCTCTTTCCCCTGCTGGAGGTGAGACAATGCAGGATCACAAATATACAAGTTGTGATTACCATGCATGTCGTGACTGCATACATCAGGTTCATCGGGTATTCTTCGATAAGCTGTCCTACCACCAGGGGCAGTAGCATCTCACCAAGTGCTCCACCAATCACCAACGACGCTGCTGCTCTGTTGGGGGAGCAAACAAATCAAATGAGTTCGATAGGCATGGTGAGTTCCGATCAGTAAGGTTAGTTAATTAGATTGTCGTTGTGTATGTCGAAAGGTGATGGAAACCAGAAGCTGGTTGGTCGGTTGTATTTGTAAAAAGGCACTTACTAAACATTGTCTGAAACCAGTTTATTAATCGGTTAAGGCATCTCTCACTGTTCTTACTCGTAAACACACAAGGATCCTAGACTTATACTGACAATGATTGCCACCTTAGAAATGTTTTTTCGAATGTAGCTCTTACCAAATATATAGCTTGAAACATAAAACCATCATTGATAGAATTTCTGTCGACTTACTTCCCATTTATTGTTATATATTGTTCCGCATACGACAGCCCAGTAGGAAAGATGCTTGCCATTGAAAGGCCATAAATTGACACCCCGATCCAAAATAAGTAATCAGACGAGGCGTAATAATAAGGAAAACAAACCAAAATCACAGCGGCAATAAAAGTACCCACAAGGTCGACAGCAAGAAGACCTGAAACAGATTGTAGAGTGTAATACACAGTGGTAGGACAGAATAGGATGTGTTCTCCATGGATATATATTTGTAGAAGCATTATAACAGGCGAAATATTAGATTGCAACACACCGACAACCCGATGACCGTACATCTTACTGTGTTTGCCATTGCTTCAGTTTTTGTTCACCCACCAAGCCACTGAAATCAGGCAATGGCCAATAAAAGCTGCACCAGATGACACGACTGAACAAACCTTTTGATTCTTGGTCAGTTAAAACATTGCTAAAGCTCAGTCCCAAATTAGAAAGAACTTTTTTGGGGTCCTGGGTATATGAACACAACACACTTAAACATCTTTAGTAGTTAAACATGAGCATATGAACTTACCTTCTTTTGGTATTATGTAGTTTTAGATTGATATCTTATGCATACAGTCTAGCCTACATAACCCATTAAAATGAAGTTGTTCAAAGCAACTCACCTATTGGTTTTAAAAACTTTGAAATAAATATGCAAAGGAACCTTCCAAATGCAAATGACCCCCAGAAAATCCCATTAAGCATGGTTGCTTGGTCTTTTGAGTATTCCTTTGGGGATTTGATTGAAAAGGTAAAAATATAAATCCCAAAAGTAACCTCTATGCCAACATACACGAGGTAAAAGATGAACATTAGAATCAAGACTTGCATTCTGAAGAAATATGTTAACCAAGTTAGTGCTTCATATCAGCAAATAGACTGTGCAATTTATACATGTCTTAACTCTGGTCCAATTGATTAAACTAAAACAGTAGTATTTTCTTTATTGTGTTTAATATACTGCAATAGCTCTGGTCACCTGAGATAAGGCACGAATATTATATCATATCTATAGTTTCAGACCATACTTAAATGTATCAGTAACAATATAAAAAATATTTACGATCAGTACTGTAAAATTGATCTTAAACAGGACGGATTTTAAAGTAAATCGCCATTAGAGATAATGTCTGTAATCTCATGGCTGCCTGTGTAAAACGGAGGTTTTCCATTATAAATAATGAAATCTGAGCCCATACACATGCCTGATCCTTTTAACTATGTCATACACCAGGGTACACACCTGATTCTTGATTGCTTAACACAGGATTAGCTTATCTTATATACTTGTGTAACCACTACGGAGTTCTTACATTTTTACACAGCTGGTTACGATATATCCATTGTTAAGCGAGGGCAAAGGAAAAACACAGAAGTTGTATCACAGGCGATTGTCAGACCACTTAATGTCCACTGTTTGGATTCTAAGCTACATTATACCACTTTCTTTGTTCTTAGAAAAGGTAAAAAATCAAACACCAAAAATACCTGAATTTAAATCCTTCCTCTTTAACAGTATTTTCCTGTTTTGAAGCTGCCTTCGATCTTTTAGAGAAGGATAGATATAAGAATGCAATAGAAATCATAATTGTTAAACTTCCACATATTATGAATGCCCAGGCCACATATGGAAATCCAGGACGGACAGGAGGTACTGCTGTGGTTGAAAGCTCTGAAAACGCACATTACAGCACTATACACCTTCACGAAATTTTTTTATTGGTGTTCTAAAGGGTAACCTAAAATTTAGAATTATGTTAAAAAATGCAAACAGCAACATATATGGATTTATCTTACACATAAGACAGGTAAGTACTGTATATTCGTGTTTACAACACAAAGAAGGGCTATTGTCAAAATTATTTCATGGGGTTCAGCCGAAGTAAGCCATGTTCCTTGCTGAAAGACGCTTCTGACTAGCCAGACTGGTTTCGAATCAACCTTTTAACAAATAGGCTACCCAACTTTGACAAATGAGCTAAGTTACCAAAAAAATAAATAAATCATTAGCATTATACTGGCCTAAAACCAAGCAGATTAATGGGTTCTACAAAATTGAAGGAATGTGTCTATTATATACAACACACTGCAATAGCTCCGGTAACGTGACGATGGGCGCGAGGTGATCTGACGATTGCCCGTGTGTTAACCGCCATGATTTCCCATTCACAGGAATAAACATGAATATCCCATATTCCCATCCTATCCTAAAACATGTTTAACAAATTGTGTGACCTTACAATTTGCATTAAATATACCAACCAGTTACTGCAGTGAAGTTGTTAATCATAGCGGCGGTTGTCATGTTCGTTGTGGTATTTGTATCGACAACCTCCATTATAAAAGGTTGGGCTAGGAATGGGGCAGTAGTAGCTCCCAATGCAAAGGAGAAATGCAGAGCTTGCATGAACGGCCCTGATTCATCTCCCCATATCTCAAGACACAGCACATTTCCACCTAAAATTATTTGCAAGATTATAAAGGACCAGTTACAGCAGATATGTTTTAATGGAAAATTGCCGTTTTTGCTATGCTAAAGTCTACTTTGTACCAAAGAATTTACAAAAAAAATTTCACATGATCTACTGCAGTGTGTTAAAAACACTAAATTTGACAATTTTTCTTTAACCTATTAAATAACTTTAAGTAATATTATTAAGCAAAATGCTACAAATGAAATAAGCATCTGGTATAGAGCAGATTAAGAGATTTGGGGTTAAAATAAAGCATGTCACCTGTATCAAGGAATCCCATTGAAATACCCATACTGGTCATGGCAATAGCTAGAAGGATGACTGAAGAAAAGAAAGGAGCTGAAGTGAAACCAATTGCAGTCATCATCAATGAGAATCCAATCATTTTGTAAGTATCCAGTTTACTGGTATGGGATAAGGAGATAAAGAATGGGATGTATGAGATATAGGTGAGTCCCAATGTTACTGTATTAAATGTACCAGTATCTTGTTAATGATTCTTGAAAAAAATATTTTGGAACTAAATTGCAAAGAATTACAATGAGCAGAAAAATAGAACGCTACACTTCCGTTTTTATTAGTACCGGTACCAATACAGAAAACACCAGTATTTTTGTGTAATAAGATAATTGATATGCACATTTTATCTGGGTGGGGTGGGGTGGGTTGTTGCATTTTTAACAGAAAAGGTTCGAAATTTGTTGGTTGTGTCGTTTTTCAGCAAGGCACTAGCTAACATTATACACTGCAAAAGCTCCAATAACCTGACGGTCAGAACAAGGCATATGTCAAATGTAATAAGGCCCGTTGCATTTTCCCAATAAAGGGTTTAAAACATAAATATCTCAGATTACTTAATGTTTTACTTGTCATGTAAGGTGGATGGTAATAACAGACCAACCTTTGGGTATAACAAAGAAAATCTTCACAATAAAAAAATCAAGTTTTATAGACCTTTTTCACCGATGCACGTAAAACATGGTTTGTACATTAATGGACACATAAAATGCTCGACTACTTCTGTGATTTACAGTGACATCATTACTCACAATACAGGGTTTTATGATGCAACTTTTACAACTGTTTAAAAATTAAAGGTATTATTAGAAATGATGACCAGAAAAGTGTTATAAAGACTCAGAAAGTCTACTGTGATAAATAGTCAGAAATTCTTTGGGGTTAATTAAGGAAGCTAGCAAGGGAAATTTGTTTAAACGGACATGAGTAATAGGGTGTGTCATAGGAGGGAAGGTCAGCTAAAACAAATGGCCCATCACTTTTTTGGTGTAACTTAGTGTATATATACAGAAAATAATTTTGGTTTTAATATTTATAACCCTTTTGCTAGGTAACTTTTAGCTTGAAAATTTACAATAATCTAATATACTGCTACAATACAAATAAATACCGG
>CH002036.1:385314-420619 GCA_000149265.1 Ciona savignyi | reverse complement strand
TCAAAGTTTTATAGTTAGGACTTCTTGTTCCTTTAGTTTTGTTTAAAGGATTGTAAAATGACCGAAAAAATGTACAAATTTAAATCTAAAACAATTCAAACAATCTTTAAAAATATTAATAATTATTGAGTTCAAATTCCAAAAGATTTGGTATATTATGTCCAATTATGACTGTTCAATGTTTATAAAAATTTAAATATAAATTCCTTATTTCATCATCAGACCATGTTCAGTCTGACTTCAAGCTTTTTACACCATCGTATAATTCTATGCATTATTCTTCAAAAGCTAAAATGTGTTTGTGCGAATAATTCTGTATATTTTAAAAATAGCTTTATTCCAATTACTGTTCTATGCACTTAGTATTATTAAGTTAATGCATTATTCTGTATATTTCCAGCAAACAATTCAGCTAAAAACAGCAAATCACTTTTAAAGTAGCTTGGAAATTATATTATTTTAAGATATGTTTTACCAAATTGTCTAATAACGGTGCTTCTTTCTTCCAATTTATCACGGTGCTGTGTTATGACTTCTGTTATTTTTTACGATTTTTAATTTTGTAATTTTACTTTGAATCCTGTATTTTGAAGCAGAAAAAGGGAAAACTGAACTAAAAAAATGATTTTTGCGCAACTAATATTTTAATCAATATCTATGCACTATCAAAGTAGGCTTTGTAATTCTTCTAATCTTATCATTACAGGAATTAGTAGTATGGGTAAAAAGCGAGTTTGTGTGATTGGGGCTGGGGCAAGTGGGTTAACGGCGATCAAATGTTGCATCGATGAAGGTTTGGAGCCGGTTTGTTATGAGAAGAGCCACGACATAGGGGGTGATGTATACTTATTGATT
Source organism: Ciona savignyi (assembly GCA_000149265.1). Lineage (NCBI taxonomy): Eukaryota > Metazoa > Chordata > Ascidiacea > Phlebobranchia > Cionidae > Ciona > Ciona savignyi. Next base: position 419,764 of record CH002036.1, on the reverse strand, counting down.
TACAGGATATATTTTCGTTATAACAATGTGTATGGGAAAACGCAAAAAGCGTTATTACATAAGTAATCATTAGATTACCTCACGAATATGTAATGGAGTGTTATTACATGTAAATGTGTCAAATTACCTCGTATCCACATCAGGTTACTTAACTATTGCAGTAAGGGTGTGTCATAGGAGGGAAGGTCAGCTAAAACAAATGGCCCATTCACTTTTTTGGTGTAACTTAGTGTATATATACAGAAAATAATTTTGGTTTTAATATTTATAACTCTTTTGCTAGGTAACTTTTAGCTTGAAAATTTACAATAATCTAATATACTGCTACAATACAAATAAATACCCAATATTTATTTCTGACTTAACCAACAACTTTTTATTCTGTAGCTATTTATAAGTACCTAGATAGTTTATAAATCACAATGACTGCTGTTAGCCGAACGCGTAACCAGAAATCCAGCCATATTAGTCACTATCTTGGAACTGGAAGAGAGCTCCTAAATTCGGAGTTGCCTACGCTAAGAGATGTATTGAGATATGGTGTTTTAATCAGACAAACCAGCGAAAAGAACCAAAGAACTTACACAAATAAAGCCATTGCCAGTGATATGACCAAAGCTGTTTTGGCACAGTACACTTTGGCTAACGCTCAGTTCAAACCTCCAGTCATAACAAGTCAAAAGAAGATTATTGAGAGACTGTTAGCCAGCTGGGAAAAGGCAAGCGATATCTCTCTTGGGAGAGGAAAGCTTGCAGTTAAGGATAGTTGGACCAGTTGTTTGACATCAACTGGACCAGTTGTTTGACATCATTGCTTGCAAGTGCCCAATTTTTCTCTGTGCTGAGTTCGGTTGCGACCGTGACTGTAAATCAGAGGCCCACATCTCCTGTTTTTGCAGGCGTGAACTGAAGATTCCGGTGATCGAACTGGCATTTGTCAAAGCTCAGAGAGAGAAGACTGGCAGTATAGGAGCTCTTATGATTTCTTGCCAAGATATTCCAGAGTCCAAGAGACAGAAGGCTGCCACAGAAAGACAGAGGAAGAGAAGAGTTGCCGAGGAAAAGAAAGTTGAGAAGGCACTTGTTGAGAGTAAGCAGACCGATTATTGTAGTCAGGTTGATTCAGAGTTTAAAGACTTCCCAATGGCTGATTTAAATGTTGATCAAGAGAATGATGAATTTAATTCTAGCACAGAAAATGTTGAATCCAAACGTGCCAGGCATAAAATAAGAAATAGAAAAGATATTACGAATATAGCTATGGCCAGCATGCGACACCACACAGGTCTCCGAGAAACTGCAGAGATAGCAACAGCTGCTTGGATTGACGGTGGTTTGATAACACCTGATGATGTTCATCTGGTTAGAGATCATAATAAAATAAAGAGAGCTCAGGAGAAACTTGTCAGTAATTTAGAAGAAGAATTTGATAATAGAATTAGGGAAAGGGGAATTAATTGTCTGTTTTTTGATGGGAGAAAGGATAATACTAAAGTGTTCATGAAAGTTGGAGATACAAACAAGTTACACCCTGCCATGGTAAAAGAGGAACATTATACTTGCTGCAGTCAGCCAGGAGGGGAGTATTTATTTCATTTTACCCCAGAAAAGGATGGCATCAAGAAACCAGCTGAGATATTGGCAGATAACATTGTGAACTACCTCAGACAAAGGAAGATTGACCACACTTTAAAAGCTATTGGTGGAGACAGTACCAACACGAACACGGGATGGAAAGGAGGAGCCATGCAATGGATTGAGCGTAAAATTGGAAGAAAGCTGGTCTGGATTGTTTGTGACCTTCACTCCAACGAGTTGCCACTCAGACACCTGATCCAGGAGTTGGATGGCAATACTCTTTCAAACAACAAATGGTCCGGTCCTCTTGGCAGGATACTGGATTCTGCCACTGAATTAGAAATAAATCTGAAGTTTGAAAGAGTCACAGTTGGCCTTCCACTCGTTGAGCTTGAGCAGTCTGTGATTAACGATTTGAGTACTGACCAGTACTATGGTTATATGATTGGCAGTGCTATCAGGACAGGAATCATACCTGATAAACTTGCTTATTTGCAGATAGGTCCAGTTTCACATTCTAGGTGGCTCACAACAGCACTCAGATTCTGCAGAATTTGGATCTCTCATCATAATCTGAAGGAGAACCAGCTTCATAAACTGAGGCTTATTGTGCAGTTTATAGTGGGTGTTTATTTGCCAAACTGGTTCAACATCAAGGTCAAATCATCATTCTCTGAAGGTCCAAGACATGTTCTCTTTCAGCTTGAACTATTGAGGAGTCAGCCAAGCAAGGTTGTTCAGATTGTAGAGAAGTCTGTGAGGAGATCTTCCTGGTATGCTCACCCAGAGGCAATTTTGCAGACAATGCTCTGTAGTGAAGATAAGGAAGAGAGAGAAGTGTGGCAGTCAAGAAGATCTTGGATATGAGACTTATGAGAGAATCTGGTCATGACGAATCTATTGGTGACGACTCATTCAGGATCAGAAAGATATATGAAATTAATTTAAATGCGACAATGCTCAGTGATCTCATAAACCTGGAGAATATCGAGGCTGACTGTGAGCCTCCTCTCACCTGTAGTCTTACTAACGTTCAAGTAAGAGCTTTCCATGACAATCCCATGTCTGTCCCTGCCTGGCCTTCACACACTCAGAGTATAGAACGTTGTGTGAAGCAAGTGACCGAAGCCAGTGATCACGTGTATAGCCAGGAACGGAGAGAAGGCTACATCCGAGCTCAGATGGTCAGCAGAGAGGTGATGAGTAGAAACAGAAGTAAGAAAGACATGTTTCCGTTGGCAATTTGGCATGCAGCAACATAGATCGGTTATTGTATAATTACTAACAAAGATGTTTAAACAGACAATTGTATTAAGATCATTTGTTTTACTTTTATGGACCTATTTTCATCCTATAAAATCAATGTAATACATTGACTTTGCTCTTAATTAGCTTTTAGTGATGTTGGTAAAAGGCGTAAAATACTGAATTTTCGTAGAATTTCAAGTGAAAATTTACCTAGCAATAAATAATAATTTTCCACTTTTGATGTTATTACAAGATTCTGCACATAAAACTGCATTATTAATTCCATGGGCCGATTATTTAAACTAAAAAAAAAAATTAGCCATCCTATGACACACCCTAATGAGTAATCAGTCACCAGTTGGGTATTCCCCGTATTTATATGGAGTGTACACACAAATAGAGAAGTCTGTATTGAGGTTCAAAGATGGTTTAGTAACTCAATATAGGCCTACTCTAATAGAGACTAATCACTTACCCATGCAAAACTCCACTGACTATAGATCCAATCAAATAGCCAACCGCTCTTGAAGGGAAAATAAAGGAAATAGCGTCAATCTCAATTCCGATGTTGTAAGCTAGGGTTGGAAGTGCAGGTCCGGGTAAGGCCATTATTAAACCCTGGGTAACAGGTAATACTTATCAGATAGGATAGGATAGAATATTCATGTTCATCACTGTGAATGGGAAAGCCAATGGGGTTAACACATAAGAAATCATCAGTTCACCCCGCGTACACTGTCGGGTTACTGAAACAGTTGTATTGTTGTGTATGATTCACATAGTCTTTTAATTTGGAAGAACCCATTATCAGCATGGTTTAGGAAAAGTCCGTTAAGTACCTTGACAAGAACACAATCGACTAGCTAGAGACTAGAGTCTAGTTTCGTAGCTGCAACCCTTTGACCGAAAAGGTGCATGCTCTTAACTTTTTTGCATGTACAATTTCTCATTATATTATTTATATAAAACCCAAGCACAGTAATGCTCACCAATGAAAGAAATGCAAGACATAGGCAGGCTGTCTTCACATATTTTCTTGTTTTTGATTCGTGGTATGGATTTTCATTAGCCATTAGAAATATCTATGTACCGGTACACTGCCGACACAAAATCCACAGATACAGGCTAACATATATATATTAGATAGGTATATAAATAATCCTTAAAAATGCGAAACAAGAGAGTACAATAATATTTATCTAGAGAAATGGAAAAAACTTGTTATTTTACATGTTACATATGTTACAACACACTGTTATGGTAAAAGTTAAGTATGAGGTAATTAGACAATTTTTCATGGATAACACCACTTGCATTTTTTAACTAATTAATCTACTGGGATCAGGCAACGTCTGGTAAGTGATTAACGACAATCTATTAGCTCGTTTTAATAATTGTGGCCTGTCGCTACAAAAACTGCAGGTGCAATGTAATGTAAACAAACAGACTGAACGTGGAAACTTTCGCCGCTAGTGGTTGCTTATAAAACTACGTTTGATGTTAATGCGTTTTATAAACGCATACCCCATACATCATTTAAAAACATAAGGGATTCCCGCTAACCCATAATTATAAAAGGAAGCCAGCTCTTCGGCAGTGTTTTTTTGGTCCGGAACGGAATGTTTACTCTAAATTTTTTAAGATGTTAGTTGTCCGGCCGGTTGGTCCGGCGGTTAAGTGCGTCACCTTTCTTTCAATCGAAAGCTTGCAGGTGTGAGACGTCCCGAACGTCGACAGATTCAAGTATCTTTGAACCATAGTTCCTGAATGTTCGGCAGATATAAAGAGCAGGATTTCGTTGGCCTCTCATGCGTTTGGTCGCTTAAAATCAAACATTTGGAGCTCACGCCAAATATAAAAAACTGAAGATACTACTGTATCGAGCTTTAATTCCTAAATATTAAACTCCGAAACATTTTATCAAGCTTACTATTTGAGGATTGATTTTGTTGGGACTAAAGGTTGGATGAGGGCTGCGGCTTTATTTCTGGTGTTTAAATTCTTTAGCTATTTGTTTTGAGTACAGCTATCATGTGGTAAGATGAATAAACAAAGGGGTCCCAAATATATCGGGATGAAATCAGCAAAGCGTTTTAAGCATGGTTATTAATTATTAAACCTTCGAAATATATTTATTATTGAAGATAGCACAGTAGTAAAGCATAACCAATTTAGTTAAACAATATTTTTACAAAAAAATATTATTTTGGCTAATAATTTAACACCAGTTAAATGGCAAATGTGGAAACAATATTATTTTCGTACTATACAAATAGACATATTTCTTTAATTTTCGTTCATCCAATAGCTCACTATGGATGAGAACAACGTGGACTACGCGTATAGCATTTGAACAAGCGGGAATAGCGGATAAGAAGTTGTAAACATGATATTTGTTTCGGTCCATATGATAACAAAAAACATTATTACCCTGTAGTGTGTATGTTTATAGAAAGAATGGGAGTCAAAAAAATGTGAATAGGTGGGTCCTGGCGTTTGCAGTTGTGACCCCAAAGTAAACCATCGCCAAAAAAATCGGTTAATACATCATAAATGGCATGGTGATGTACATTCCTCTGTATAAACCTACGACATCACAGTTTAAATTGTATGGTGAACAGAAAAATAAATGTTTTTTCCAGCGTATAGTAAAAACGGGAGAACTGTTGCAATAAAGAAACACCAATGAACAAAAGGCAAAAGAGATAAATAAATTAATAAAAACTTAAAGTTTAGGCCGTTCGTTTTCGATTTTCAAGATTTTTTTCAATTAATTTGATAACCTCGACAGCGGCCACAGGGAGTCTGGTGCCGGGTCCAAATATACAAGCCACCCCTGCTTCGTACAGGAAGTCATAGTCCTGTGGTGGGATTACACCTGGGAGCATAAGGGAGTTATTGTAGATGACAAAAAAGGTTGTACTGTCAAACAAAGGTCAATATTTTCCAAGAGCATCAGTCGATGTGTGTAAACGAAACTGTCCGTTTGCTAAGCGGTTGTGTACTTGGGCAAGGTACTTTGCCTAACCTATTGAATTGAAAGGTTGAAATAAAACAATAGAAATGACTAAACAAGTTATAATAATATACAACACAATGCCATAAGCTCAGGTAGCCCAACGGTGAGTACAAGGTAAGGTTCAACTGAATAGCTTGGTGAGTTAGTGCATTGCCTTTCAGCTGAAGGGCTACAGGTTATATGCTTGGTCAAGGTACATTGCTCATACCCAGTGGGTTGGGGAAGAAGACGTTCCTTAAATGTGTTTAAAATTTAGGGAACGGCGCAAGTATACACAACACATTATAATATCTCCGGTAACCCAATGGAGGGCAGGTAAGGACTATTACCTGTGTAATAATGCGGCTTGCGTTTTTCAAAATAGCTTATTTAAAGTTATTATATCAACCACAAATCAAACAAGCTCATTTATTCCTTATCAAAAGTGAGCACAAAACACATTAAAACACTCACCCCCAGCCACTACAAGGATATCTGGTCTCCCGAGTTTTTCAAGTTCGTCGATTAGTTCTGGAACCAAAGTTTTATGGCCGGCAGCCAAAGAACTGGCCCCAACACAATGCACGTCATCATCCACCGCCTGATGGGCAACTTCTGCTGGCGTCTGTGGTGGGTGGATGTTAAAAACGATTTTTTTACAAAATCTACCATTTCATTTGGCCCGAGATATACATGGTGTGGTAGTGGAGTTAGCTATTTTAAGTGGGGTTGAAAATTGTGAATAAAAATTCTGATATTTTAATTATTTTGTGTACTAGTATACATACAATGTGCAAATTTTAGATGAACATTTCCAAGCTGACATTATCACTAGCTCTGCCACTAAACACATTTAATCACATTTTTTGTGATTAGTTTCTAAAATTTTTATAATACAGAGAAATAACCAAATATGTTTCCATTTCTAGTATTTGTGCATTACATCTTGGAAGTGGCAGGTTTTACTCCGACAACCTTTGGGATGCTAGATTGTCCAACAGATAAAGCTTACAGCCCAACATGCATTTGATTGAGTTTTCATCAAATATAATGTAGTGTCCATTGTAGACTCCGTAGAACTAAATTTTTAACTTGGTTTGACAAACATAACAAGGTACATGAGATATGAATAAACTTGACTGTGGGTATGTGGTATCCAATAATTTGATGTTCCAATTTACTTTACCTGAAAAAGGGGTCCCACGTCGACATCAAACCCCAAATCAGCGAACCCAGTAGCGATCACCTTAGCCCCCCTGTCGTGCCCATCCTGCCCCATCTTCGCCACCAGGATCCGAGGTCGTCGTCCGTCCAACTCGTGAAACTTTTTCACTCGCTGGAGGGCAGCAGAGATCTCATTACTGTCCCCAAACTCATTTCTGGGGAAACAGAAAATCTTGAATGATGAGGTTGTAAGATAGAACAGCGAGTGAAAAGAAGTATGATGCATGGAGTTGTAAGGTAATCTAAGCAAAAAAACATAAAGATAGTTTCATATAAACAGAGGTGTTCTTAGTGCAGCTAACTGATTGAAATTAGAATAAGTAATTTCCGAAAATTATTTCTTTTTTTTTTTTCTCTGATTGAGACTTATTCCATCAGTAGCACATTGGACAATCCCCTAGTAGCAGATGTAGAACCTGCAACTTGTCTCTTAACAAACTAGTAGAAGTTAGTTTTCTGTTGCTTCCAGTAAAAGGTTATATAAAAATCAATAAAAAGTTAGTGTTATTCACATGAGAAAAGTTCAAACTGGACTCACCTGTACGCTCCACTAACGAGTCTATCTACCGCTAGATGGCGCCCAAACACCTTCTCCATCGCCATAGAGATCTCACCGACCGTGCAACGAGCCCTCGAGCAATACACTGCGTGCTCCAGTAGATTTCCGGAACTCCTGTGGTGATCAGGTTACATTTGTACTTCTCATCAATGTATCTGAATGGAATAAAAAAAACAGCCAAATCTTATTTTATTTGTTTGTCTAGTTCCATTATCATCAGCAGAATACCTTTAGACAAAAATAACAGTTTCATATAGTTTAATCTAACATTTATCCTCAAAATATTATTTAAATAGAAGTATTTATTTTAAGACCAGGACAAAATTGGTAGAGAAGTGCTTAACTTATTTTAACCAGTTAACTTACCCAGTTTCCCTAAAATCAAAAATATGAACATTACCAACCTGGCAGCTTCTTCCAATTCATTTAAAGCCTCATTTGCTTTGGTCTCATCCCTTTTATCTCGTATATCGTTTATCTTCTGGATCTGAGTGATCAAAATAACCAACATGTATTAATTGAGATAGTTCACACTGCAAGATTTTTCAAGCAATTTTGTTTCCAGTTTAAACATAGAATTAAATTTTAGAAAAAAACTTGAAAATGCGAAAATATCTCAAAATTATGACATAATAACACACTTGTCATATTATAACCTGATTTTAAAATCAAAGTAGTTTAGTTTAGTTTGTTTATTAATTTTTTGTCCCAATATTAAAAAATGGCAAATGAATCAAATCACGACACAGGAACAGGAAAAGAAAAACGAACAACCAAACACATCTTTTAAAAAAAGGATATAATTTAATAAATATAGTAGAATTACTTGTGATATCATAACATGTTTGTTACATCATACCTGCCCCTCTCGCACAGTGGTGTTATCGATAGAGAGGACATCTAGTGGATCTTCCTGAGCCAGACGATACTGGTTCACCCCAACTATGACCTCATTTCCTAGTGATGATATTCATGTTTAATCATAGAAATGAAAAATCACAAATAAGCAAAGCATTGCAAGTAATCATCAAATTAACTTGCGCTCACCTTTGAATTACCAGCTCTATTCTAGTATGTTGTGTATGATTAAGGCAATTTTACTCTTTATTTCAACCAAGTATGCCACTGGGTTGAAATTATGTGCGTTAAGCGACTTGTTCAAACACATGTGATGAGTTGAGTTAAAATAGTTACAACAATATATCTCAATCATACTCTCTAAAACTGCTTCAGCAAATAGACTATGAAGTTATTTGATGACAAAAATAATAAAACAAAGTAAAACAAACAATAAAATAATGGTTGTTCAGAAAAATGTTCTCATTAAACAAAGAACAGAAACTAATAATAGGAAAAAAAATTGTTTTTGAAATTTTAACTCTTTCACTCCCGGCCAAATGCATTAATTCAAACATGCTGTCCCGCAGTGTTTTTTACAATTTTTAGTCATTTTCAAATTAGCACAGTTTTTCTAAAGTTTATGCTATGATTTAATATTTAGTATGGTTGGAAAGATAATTTATCCCTCTTTTAAACAAGCTGCACATCTAAAATCTACCTCTAATAAAGAATATATTATGTAAACTTTAGTGAACACCACTTTTTATGCAAAGAAAATTCTGCTCGACTTTGAAAAATTTGAGGTGCACTGACAAACGAAATACTCACTTATTATTGGAATGCCCAAATGAGATGAAAATTGGAATGTAGATTGTCAAATAGTTTTTGTACTCAGGAAAATTCGAACTGTATTTCTATCTTCAGTAGTTTTTTTACTATTTGTAATTTAAATTTCCCTTTTTTCTGACTATATTATGAAAACTTGAACCAAAACGCATTGAAGTTTTTAGTTTTGTAGAACTAAAATAGTAAAAAGTATAAAAAAGAACAGTGAAGGAAGTGTAAAAAGGGCATACAAAACCAAACAAACGCAAATACTATATCCAATATTCTTCAAAGCAGGGCACACCGAACTAGCTAGTCTCGCCGCCTTTTTCTTTATCGTGCGCTCAGCAGGCCCAGCTGGATTCATGCTTTGGTGAACACGAAGCATAACCGCCTGCTGCGAAAACGTCACCAACGCTCTCCTTTTTATCTCAACGGCACGAAATTCACAGAGAATGTAAAGAAAGACTTGCTTGACAAAAAGAGCTTCTCTGCAAGTTAACACGACTTCCTATTGGCTGAGTTAGTCACGTGTAAATTCGTGTATAATCGATAGAAATAAGAGGCGAAGCCTTGAAAAAGAAAGGCTATCACTCCTCGCATTTTTAATATTTCTCCACGATAATCACAGAGAATAAAATATAGGGTTTCCTTGATCGAATGAGCCATAGCTGAGGTCTCTACCATTACGCATTGCGGAGAAATCGTTTTTTAGATTTGTACCCATTTATGTACAGTCGGGATGCCATGTTTTACCACCAACTCGCGATATATGGCGAGTTGGGAGGGAAAGAGTTAAGTATTTTATTCCATGTATTATATATGCATATTTCGTAAGCTTTAAACAGTCCCAGTTCACTGTCTTGCCCACAGACATAACCGAGTAACATTCCTAAAATATAAAGGTTTTGACATCCCTGCGGTCTAATCATATACATTATTCCTGTTTAAACCGGTTCTTACCAGAGTCGATTCTGGCTTGTCTTCTTGCAGCACATTCTTCGATCCTCAGTTTAGGAATTCCTTCTGCTACAGCTTGTGCCATTCCACCCATTTCTTCAATTTCATTTATAACCTGAGGTGGTGGTGGACAATAATTTATTAAACCAAAAGCACACTATGAGAGAATCAACACAATATGATAGAACTAACACAATATAAGAGAATCAACACAATATTAGAGAATTACCACAATATAAGAGAATTAACACAATATGAGAGAATCAACAAATTTGAGACAAAAAACACAATAGGAGCCAAACAATTCAGTATGAGAGGATCAACAAACAACAAAAATCAACTCACATTCAATGCTGCGTCGTAAATATCATTGGTGAGATTCTCCATCATATAAGACCCACCCCATGGGTCCACAACGTGTGGAATCCCAGTTTCCTCCTGCGTGTGTAATTAGGACGTATGATAAACAAGTTAAATGTGATGATAAATATTCCATGAAACCTCCTACTGCTGCATTTTCATTTTTTTTGCATGGCGTAATTATTTCTTGAAAATATTGTTTCACTTATTTGCACTACACTATGGAATACAGACCATTATTGACTAATAAAACTTTCCGGCAACTCATTTTGTAACTGTATTGCCAGTCTGCCATCTGCAAATAAAATTCCACTTAAAACCAACCGCTGGCTAGTTGGTTGTATCCTTGACAAAGCACTTCTCAGAAGCCACCTAAACCCAATGGATTAGGTTGAGATAAAGTATTAAATGAATGAAGGATGGGTGCAATCTGACTATTGCCAGTATGATAACTCCTGCATTTCACAATTTAAGGAGTATATACATGAATCTCCTAGACCACATACCTGTAGAATAATCTGTGTGTTCCTAGCAATCCTGGCACTGGTGATGGTAGGAAGACCCAGTGCTTCATCAAATGAATTGGTGTGCAAGGACTGGGTGCCACCAAACACAGCCGCCATCGCTTCAATGGTGGTTCGTATCACGTTGTTGTATGGATCCTGTTCGGTGAGTGACCAACCTGAAAGGATATCATGACATAAGTAGGGTTAGTAGGTGGCGGTAAATATGTTCCAACCCTGATAATTGTTTCTTTCGGGTTATGTAAAATTATAGTTTAAACACGGATATTAAGCTCACATTTCTCTCACCCTGGGATTTTAAAACAATGTCACATGCAAATGTGAGTGATGGGCGAGTTTTCCATTTTTTGTCTAAATCTGGATTTTGATTCAATCGTTTTACGGCGCATGGAACCTAACCGATTTACTTTATTTATACTTCCGACTTCCGAGTTCCATATTTAAATAAATAACGAATTTTTAATTTTCCCAAAAGATGGCAACAGATACGTAACCGTCTACTAATAAAATACACTCAGAAAAACTACAAAAGAATAAGATTATCATCACAGAATTCGTAAGCAGAAACCAGATGCGGAAAAAAATAAGTTCAAAAATATACCACGTCTTTATTAACTTTCACTTTCTGCATAACAATGTATTTTATTCAGTCATGAATCCACAATTCCGTTGTCTTTTATTGGCAAAGTACGCAACGGCCGCCATTGTTATGAAACAAAGTAAATGCGTGTTATACCTTATGGGAGTATATTGAGAACCAGAAGCAAAAAGTTCTTATAAGTGGAAATTGTTTTAGTGCGCTTAGGAATAATTAAATTCGTAGCACTAGTTCTAGCGCAATGGAAATATTTTAAAATGCTTTGTAATTGCATGCATTTTCGCAAACGCAAAGCGAACAACGGCGGCCACGAATTCGCATAAAAGAGAAGACCGTTAGTCTGTTTATTAAGGATCGTGTGCTTTTCCGGGCTGGCAGGGAGAGAAAAAGCTTTTACAAGTCGCTATTTTATTAACTTTGAATTTCAAAAATCTTTTACTTCCTCTTTAACCGCGCTTGGTTCGCTTTTCCATACCAACTTTAAGTTAGCTTGGAAGACACTTATTTTGAAAATATTTCAGTTATCAACAAATGCACCTTCAAAATTTTCGCACCCTTACGCATTTTAGAAACTTGGCGCCTATGGAGTGATCTATCCTTTAATTTGATATAAATTGAATAGAAGGATGGGATACTTATGTTTAAACATTTAAGTGTAAAAATACAGTGTGAAAAAAACAAATTCATTAGAACACAACATGCCCACAACTATTGCACTGTAAATATACTGATAAAGACATTCCTTTTCTGCTTTTTTGAACTCTTAAACCATTAAAAATAGAACCATACTTTATCATATGCTTAACAGAATTGAACAAAACATCGCAATAAGTAGACACACATTTTATTAAACAATATAAGAAGGATAAAAATGATCAAGAATTAAAACGATAACAGCTACCTGAAGTTTGGCTGTGAGTTCGAAGAAGACATGACTTCGGATTTTTCGGGCTAAAAAACTTAGTTATCAGATGAGCCCATAACCTTCTTGCTGCCCGTAGTTTCGCGATCTCCATGTAGAAGTTCATACCGATCCCCCAGAAGAACGACAAGCGTGGAGCAAAGTTGTCGATGTCGAGCCCTGCCTGGGGATATGGGGTGTGAATGTTAATGAAGAGTCTGTTTTGTTGTCAAGATTATAGATCTAATGTCTAGGTTATAAAGTTATAATGACAAAGTAGTATAAGTTATATCATAATTTTTGAATACCAAATGCATAAAATAATCAGAATTCTGAAGTTATTTGATGATACTTGATATAGCCTACCGTATTTTAATAAGTATTATGGGGGTTTATGACAATGGGGTTGTGTTAGTAATACTGAAAGTTGTGTTGGTAATACACACATTGTTACCACATCTTGGGCCTTAAGCTGGGTTACTAGAGCTTGTAAAGTGTTCAGCTATACGCCTATACCTGAACCTCGGTAGCTCAGTGGTAAGAGCAAAAGGACATTAAATCCAATTTAGCTTTTAGGACATACAATATCATATACACCTGCAAAATGACCTCTAAACACCTCTAAAACTAATGGACCAAGTCATATTTATTTAAATTACATGAAAGGGTCGCAGCAATCAGATTGGTTGCAAGGGTTAAACCGGAATCCATTTCCATTCGATTTACAAAAACCGCACTGCACACACAATTGAACCAACCCACCTGTATACCTGTCCTGCAGTATTGAATACCATCAGCGATCGTATAAGCGAGTTCCAGCACTGCATCTGCACCTGCTTCTTGCATGTGGTAACCACTTATGGATATGCTGTTGAATCTGCAGATTTTGGTGGGTAAATTTAAACTGTCAGTATCATGATCAGAGAGGTTATGGATTTGATTGCCCTGATCAACATCCTGTGACATTTTGCTAGTTGTGTCCCTGAGGAACTTAACGACCATGTATGTAATGTATTGCAAAATGATAGGTGTCATATATGGAACTCAGGGGTGTAAAGAGTAGGATATAATGTTCTCTCCTTGGACGGGATATTAAGGGTGATTAAAAAGAAAAAAAATGTCGAAACACCACATGCTTCTCTGCCAGGTTGCTGGAGGTAATAAGGACTGTGGTATTCGAGATTAACATCAAACCTCCACTTAAAACGGACTGTGGTATTCGAAACATCAAACCTCCACTTAAAACGAATGGAACTATGTTGAGTCAAAATCTCTTAGCAGCATAATATGGTGGTCAAGGTAAAACCAAACTTGTTGGATCAGACTCTGTCAATTAACCTGCTTACAACATTGTAAACACTTCCAATTTTTTTAACAACAAGTTAAATATATATTTCAGCAAATAGTATGGAAACAAATTGTTCTGTACGTTATAAAACATGCATTGAACCCCATGTTACAAGTTTTAAACACCTACTTTGGCATGTGCTTGGAGGTGTAAGCGAAGATATCGGATATAATCCTCATGGATGGTTGGGGTGGGTAGATGTAAGTGTTTCGAACCATAAACTCTGAAACGGTTTGGTAATTTAAGGCAGAACTCTATTAATGGTGACAAAAGTGACGGCTGGCACAAGGTGTGTTAGAAAGCTCACAAAGTCTAGAAGATTAGACTATTTTGTTTTTATTAAAATTAGATGGACTATCAGTTTGATAACAGGTCACTTACACTCCAAAAGAGTGAACTCCAATAATACTAATATTCAGAGTAAAATATAAATACTAGCGTACCGACCTAAGGAATTATGAAGGTTTTACAAAGCAACTTTAATTAATTACACCTGTACTTATTTTGAAAACAATTTTAAAAATTTCCCCCAAAAAACACCCACAGAATAAATGAATCAAACCTTTCAGAATATCGTTTTGAATCGTCCCGGTCAGCTGTGCAGGGGAAACCCCTTGTTCCTCCCCAGCGACCACAAACATTGCAAGGATGGGTATCACTGCCCCGTTCATCGTCATGGATACCGACATCTTGTCCAGAGGGATATCTTGGAATAGTCTGACAGAGAATTGAGGAAAAAAATATTATTTAGGATTAAGCCAATTAACAATAATTTTTATTCAAAATAGCACTTTGTATGGACCAATTGTAGATCAATATTAACGTTAATACAAACTGATTTTGGCTGCCCAAACTAACGATATTTAAAACATGCATTGCATATTTATAAAGATGGTAGCTGACGAAATAACTATTTTATTAAAGCCTTATATATGATAATCTTATGCATGGAAACACATTTTTTTCCATTCTGGGGCTTCTGGGTTGTTTATTTATCACCTATTTTGGGGATTTTTTTAAGTGTAATTTTAATATAAAGGTCCAATATCAACAAACACCCACAGATCAACACCTGTTCATATCCTCGACCGAATCAATCGCGACCCCAGCCATCCCAACATCTCCTTTCACCCTGGGGTTGTCTGAATCATAGCCCCGATGTGTCGCCAAATCGAACGCCACACTTAACCCTTGCTGCCCAGCTTTTATATTGTCTCTGTAGAATAATGAAGATATGTATAAAAGAAAGGTGAAATAAGATAGTACTGATATATAATTAACAGATTTTACAGTCACATTTCCATTTTTATTTACTTGTAATTTTAATGAGAATGCTCATTACGAACACATTAGTAAAACTGCAATTCATACTATTTCAACTTAATTTAGAGTCACAACAAAAATCATGAGCATGAAGTAGGCCTATTCAAATATCTTTGCAAAATGTCCTGTTGTTTTTACTTTCCCTTGAATTTTGAAACAATTTCTTTAAGTGATCAATTCAAAGTAATCCAAACCAACCTGTAAAACTTATTACTCTCCTCCACTGTGCTAAAGCCAGCATATTGTCTGATTGTCCATGGTCGATTGGCATACATAGTGGGGTAAGGTCCCCTTGTGTATGGATATTTCCCTGGGTTAAAAACTAGTTAGTAGAATGCAAAGACCAGTAGTCTGACAGGTATGGGAAGTACAGACTACAGTTGGCGGTATGGCTTATATATATGAAAAAACCTGTGTGTCAAAGCGTAATGAGCACAACGTCTTGAAAATACTATTAACTACATCCTGTAAATAAACATTTTGTCATACAAATGTAGAAACTGTGTGGTTTTATGAAAAAAGTGTGCATGTCAACAAATAGTTTTATTGCATGCAAATGCAAATATTTTTTTATACTTTATCTGACCCAACAAAGGTGTACAGATTATTCTTTAATATTCGCAATTAAAGTAATCAAATACCTGGCAATTCATTTTCAAGGGTTTCTGTGTCTTCTTTTGCATAAAGGGGTTTTAAAGAAATTCCCTCAGGAGTTTTCCAAGTTAGTTTCTCTTCTGGATCAGTTCCTTTCAGCTGTTTCTTGGCCAGAGCTGCCCACTCTTTGTTCAAAGGGACTTTGCCACTAGTTGAGTATCTAGCGAGTCTTGGGTTGAAATTGTAAGAACGTATGGCGCTTAATATTCTAGACATTTTTATCAATGTGCTGCAGAGGATAAAATAAACAAGCTGTTTACTTTAATAAAATACCTCATAAGAATTAAGCAGTTAAAATCGTTAAATTAATATTAATAAGTAACAAAACCAGTTGTATAAAACCTCACAGCAAAAACGTTGCAGTTCTGTGAAACAAACAAAAATGGAAAGTGTGTGAGGTTGCATTAGGGGATTACCCTGATTTTGACTTTTTTTGAACTTCAAAAAATCGGTTTTAATTTTAGTATATTCACATTGTTTTCCTTTTGTACCGTGAAAATTGTATTAAATATGCAGACAAACAAAACTCTTTATTATTTTAAATAAATTAAATAATTTGGTACCTATGTTGTTCTAAATTGATTCTATGTTACATGTTAAATTTTTTAATTCGTTGAACCATTACTAAAAAGCATAATAGATAGACCATCGATGGCACAAACGTTAGCTGTTTTCTTTTCGTGCTGTATACAAAGAAGTATTTTATTTTTTAAAATGCAATACAATATACATTCTTTAATATAGCTCAATTTAAAGCGACCAAAAGTTGTTTCATTGTGTGTTCGGTTTTATTTGAACAAAAACCAATTTTACAGTTAAATTTAAGTGTCATCCGTTATAATTTGGTCTATTTTGCATATCATCCCCCTACATTTATTGTTGATATCTATTTAGGCTTAAGTTCTGTCTTTCAACCATATTATAAATAAAGTGTTACTTTTAACTCATTTGGAGCACTGTACCAGACATTGGTATTGGTAAGTAATTAACTGTGGTTCTTTAAATAATGTCCGTTACTGCTCCTGTAATGTTTTTTTTGTATTTAGGTTTTAGACCAGCAATAGTTAGCCCCTTTCGCCCTTTGTCCTACTTTTTCTATAAAAATGCCGGATTATTTGGGAGATGATCAGCGCAAAGTGAAGGAGGGTGAAAAAGAGGACAAACCGATCCAAGCATTAGATGAGGGGGACATTGCTCTACTGAAAACTTACGGACAAGGACCTTATGCCAAGCAAATTAAAACTGTTGAGGACGACATTGTCTCAATCACCAAACGAGTCAACGAACTGAGCGGTATCAAGGAATCGGACACTGGACTTGCTCCTCCTGCTTTATGGGACCTCGCTGCCGATAAACAAACATTACAAAGTGAACAGCCTTTACAAGTGGCGCGATGCACGAAAATTATTGACGCGGATACAGATAATGCAAAATACATCATAAATGTGAAGCAATTTGCAAAGTTCGTGGTTGACCTTGGTGACCAAGTTGCTCCCACGGACATTGAAGAAGGGATGAGAGTAGGAGTCGATCGGAACAAATACCAGATCCACATCCCGCTTCCTCCTAAGATCGATCCGACTGTAACGATGA
This sequence comes from Ciona savignyi, assembly GCA_000149265.1. Classification (NCBI taxonomy): domain Eukaryota; kingdom Metazoa; phylum Chordata; class Ascidiacea; order Phlebobranchia; family Cionidae; genus Ciona; species Ciona savignyi. Next base: position 402,231 of record CH002036.1, on the reverse strand, counting down.
TGCAGGTCGAAGAGAAGCCAGATGTAACATACTCTGATGTCGGAGGTTGCAAGGAACAGATCCAAAAGTTGAGAGAAGTGGTGGAAACCCCGCTTTTACATCCGGAGAGATTTATCACCCTCGGTATCGATCCACCAAAAGGTAATGTTAAAATGATTTAATACTATTTAAATAAACCGAACATAAACCGTCCAGTATATTGACACTTTGAAGTAATAGTAAATTTTCAGAGTAGAATTACATTTATAAAAATTGATTGATTGAGACAATTTTATTTTCCTTCATTTTTTATTGTAAGTAGGTTTCAAATAAGAATTAAGAATGATAGACTTTAAAATCTCAATTAATATTTATAGGTTTCAACCCTCAATCATTGTTAGTACTGATAAGATTGGTACATTAAAGAATCAACCTTAATTTTAATTTAATGACTGATACATTTCTTGCCAGGAATTCTGTTGTTCGGTCCACCAGGGACCGGAAAGACACTGTGCGCTCGAGCGGTCGCAAATCGTACGGATGCATGTTTTATTCGTGTCATTGGCTCCGAGTTGGTGCAGAAGTACGTGGGCGAGGGTGCACGGATGGTGCGGGAGCTGTTTGAAATGGCGCGCACCAAGAAAGCGTGTTTGATCTTTTTTGATGAAATCGATGCAATTGGAGGAGCTCGGTTTGACGACGGAGCAGGCGGTGATAATGAGGTTCAACGAACGATGTTGGAACTTATCAACCAACTTGATGGCTTTGATCCAAGAGGAAACATTAAGGTACCGGGGTACAACTAGTCATACAGAATCATGATATTATTTTGTAGTTTCAAACATGTTTACCCAATTTTTCTGGCTTCTCTTTTGTTAACGTGTGTGTTAAGGGTGAGTAATCAGTAACAGGCCTATCCACTTAGTACACTTATAAAATTGTAATCATAAAGTTGTAAAAAATTTATCGTATTGTAAAATGCAGGTACTTGTACCAAGATATATTTACCGGTATATCGTTTGTGAGTTACCTACTGGTTTAGAACTTTTTTATTGAATACTAATATTAAGTTTAATAATACCAGTACTACTGCTAACTACATTTATCATTATCATGGTAACAATGACAGCTTCCTACACTGGTTTTAATTGGAAGTTGAAACGTTTGCAGTTTTTGTGATTAGAATCTTAATTTTTAATATTTTTTTTTTTCGATATTGCAAACTTATGTAATTTTAATGTTAATTTATCAGAAATGGGAATCTTATTGAGCTTGTGGTATCGCCTGAAACTTTTATATATTTTCACCATCATTTCCACCTTTCAGGTTCTAATGGCAACCAATCGACCAGACACTCTCGATCCAGCCCTTATGCGGCCTGGTCGAATGGACCGGAAAGTGGAATTTGGGCTTCCGGACCTCGAGGGCCGCTCCAAGATCTTTAAAATCCATGCGAGGTCCATGAGTGTCGAGCGCGACATTCGGTACGAGTTGTTGGCCCGCCTATGTCCGAACAGCACTGGTGCTGAGATCAGGAGTGTGTGCACTGAGGCTGGAATGTATGCCATTCGAGCTCGAAGAAAGATCGCCACTGAAAAGGATTTCCTAGATGCTGTAAACAAAGTCATTAAGTCCTACGCCAAGTTTAGCTCAACACCGAGATACATGACCTACAATTAAAGAAAACTTTACACAATAAAAGTGATAAGCAAATATAAATGGGTTACGACCGAACATCCAATTTATTGATTGATTTAATGTGCCCTAAGCCAATTTGAATACTGATAACTCCTATTTCTGGCATAAAAGTTCATGTATTAAAGTTGTGTTTACAAAATACACATATGCATGTGGATTTGGTTTCGTTTTTTTCGTATAGTTTTTCAGGAACTTCTTTAATTCCAGCTGAACATTCAGGAATATTTTCGCCAATCCACACTTATAACTTTAGCGCTTTTAAGACGGAACGTTTACACTCTGTTTAGGATACGAACAGTCATGTTTATCCAGGGTTGAGAAACCTGAGGAAGAAATACCTTAAACACGCCGTTAAGTTTATACAACTGCTGCGAAATGCTCTTTGTAGTATTCAACTTTGAACGATTCATTTGAATCTAGTGAAATAAAACTAAATCCAGCGAACAAGTCATATATACTTTTATGTGGACGAGAATTGAAGCGAGAAATAGGTGGCATCGCCATAACGGCCATATGCATCAATTTTATATTATAATGCCGTTGTGAAAATAGGATGGGATTTGGACGGTTTTCCAGTACTGGGACATTAACCTGGAAACAGATCGGTAAGCTATTTTTTTGTCTTTGTTAAAAAAGCAATGTGGAATCTAAAGGTTAAGTTTCCACATCTTTAGCCGCTGCTAAAATAACAATTTCAGTAAACGTCCAGTAAAATAAAGCAATAAATAGGATACCATTAACATGCCACGAAGGACGAGTGGTTATTAAAACATATACTCTGATCACGTTTGTTTATTTTTACGCATCGTAGTTAGTACGCTCGGTAATGCTGAGAAATGTTCAAATAATCGTGATCATTTCGCTTTGTGACGTCATGAACACAGACCAATAGCGTGTGAGTATTTCATGGTTAAAACCACGATTAGCACGGTTCTTTATTTGGGATAGAACTAACTCGAGCGAGTAAGACTGGTGTGTATTATCAGCATCCCAGGCTGTAGTAGGCTATAAGTTTTGATGTTGGATTTCACTTAGTTCCGTAAGTTTATTTAAATAAACATTTAATTGTTTCTGAGGTCTATAAAACCGAAGTCGTGTTTTAGGTCTGATGGTTCAATATATGTTTATGAGAAACTTTTATGAATGAGCTATTCTTTATCTTTGACGAAAAGAATAATTTTGAAACTATAACAAAATTTGTGCAGACAAACAGCACAGCGTCATAACTAAAACTAAAAGCCTTTGGGCTAGTTTTGCTTGTAGACTAATTTATGTTTTTCTGGTGGTTGCTGAATAAAGTTGCAACGTTTGAGTAATTTTGAGTAGACGTTTTGCTACCATCTGTCAGTCTGGCTTTCTTATTAAAAGTGATTTGAGTAAACAAGCTAGGTATAAGCAATGGTGCAACGTTATAAATTTATTTAAATCTCTAAAAAGTACGGCAAGCTTTGATTTACATCAAATGGTATGCGTAATACAGGAAAAAGAACATTTATTTTTAAAAAAGTTGGTCGATACTTGCGTTTTCAAATAATGGTGTAATCCCCTTTAGCACAGCAGAAACATTTTTTTATTATTATTACAGCACTTAGCTGGTTTAAAATAGATTTGCTTGTAAACAACAACTGATATGCTTTGAATCAACTCTAATTGTATTTATTTTGATAGGTCCGGTCGGGTAGCTTAGTCGCTAAGAGCTTTAGCGGGCTGCTGGCAATTTAAAAGTTGAGGTGTCGAAGCCAGCCGCTGGCTTGACATAGACGATTGTTTACTTACTCGCGGTAGGTTAATGGTTCTACTATGACAAAAGAAACGTTTTAATCATACACACAACACTTCAGTAAACCGGCACTGGTCGAGAAGTAATCCGATTGTCCGTCTGATTATGCCCCGTGTGTTTCCCACCGAACGGAACAAAACATATATATATGTCGGTAACGTTTGCCCACACTATGGTTAAACCATGTACTTAAATTGAATTACTTAAATAACGTCCAATAACTAAGTTACCTTTTAAAGGACATATAGTTCTTTGATTAAACTCAAATCGATAATTTTTCAATTAGAGTTTTATATATGAAAAACCTCCTTTAACTCAACTGTGGACAGCCGATGTTCTGCAATTCTTGGTAAAACATAGGTCAGTCTTTGCCTTCGTTGAAACCCATGCACCTGTTGGTGCACCCGAAAACTTCATAACTTGACAAGAATCGACGAAGAATAGGCTCATAAGCAGGCCCGGTGCTAGGAACCGCGGGGCCCAATTAGAAATGTGATGGCGGGGCCCCTTACTCTTCATAGCAAAATTTATGGGTGTTATATATCATAAAATACATACCAGTACATACAAACTACAAAAATAGACATTTAATACTTGCTATAAAACAAATTAAAGGTAATGTGGTATCTTATTTACGATATAGGCCTATTGTTTTACTTACAAACATATCTATATTGTTTAGCAACCATATTCATTATGACGTAACAGGAAGACACAGAAATATAAATTTGACTTAGTTACGATGCATAACAAATTGATATTATGAGAAAGAATATTATTTCACTTTCTATTTTACGTTTAAGTAGTATTTTAAACCTCGTAATACAGAAAAACCCCCGCTAGCGCGGGGCCCCTTCAAGGTGCGGGGCCCAATTTGATCTAATCGGTCAAATCGGCCTAAAACCGGCCCTGCTCATAAGCAAGTAAGGATGCACTAATGCTATATTTTATACAGCGAGGAGAAAGTTTAAACACGTTGGTCATATCTGATATAAAAGCAGTTTCCGAACTCAAACTTAACGGATATTAACACGAGGCCCAGTAGTTAAAATGCACTTTAATTATTTCTCGTTGTAATACGATTTAATGCATACTAATAGAAATCATTGTTTTAACAAAGAAGCGTATCGAGACTGATGTCGTTTTCCAAACTTTAAAATTTATATTATAAGAAAGGTAAACGATAGATATAGAGTATATCCGGCCACATAGCTAAACCAGTTGCCTCTTTGGACAAGTAACTTAGTGGACGAACATCGTCTGAACACTGTGGATTAATATGTTAAATTAACTTTGTACAATAGTTCCAGTAGCCGGACAAGTGACAATTGGTTACCTGGCATTTCCGTGCGACCATACCCTTTGGGTTTCCTATTAACGCATTTAAAACATAAATATTCTGTCCTAGGTAAAGAAGGTATCTGTGATTGACATGTCCCGATATGCTCCTTACGATGACGAGACGTCAGTATCAACCACAGAGGTAAACATATGTTGCACGTTGCTTGTTTTAAAATTGTTCATACATGTCTAGCTTGTTGCTTTACCGTGTTTTCTAATAAGAAACTACACAAGGTGAAAGGGAGATTTTATCAGCGGACAAATAATCAGCAGATGGGGTAAAACGCGGTTTTTGTCCACGGAATAAAACGGTCTTAGTGACGAGTCCATCTTGGGTTCTAAACTAAGCTCAGTAAAGACAGCTTTCTGTACACCCGCGGGCTGGCACTATTAGAAGAGAAATTCTTGCGGTCAGTATGTGACATATGGCAGAACCCCTGTCAGCATATATTAGTTATTTTCTTTTTAGTTATTTAATTTCAATCCTTTCATCCGCTTTATTTGTTTAAATTTGGAAGCGACGTGTACTGGCTTTAGAAAATAGTTTTTTGTGTTGATGTGCAGTATTTCAAAAGCTGTTTATGGCTTAGGAATAAATTCCCTTTTCATTAAAATTAGTTAATTTTTATTTATAATGTTGGACGTTTACAGGGATGCTGGGGGTAAGGTTTTTAAGTTCAATTTTAACAGCAATTAGTTTAAAAGACAGCTTCAATCTTGAATTTAGTGCGCAAAAATCTTCTTCACGTTCTATACGCAGATTTGGAGTTGCGGTAGTCGCCAAAAATAGTATGGTATGCGTGAGAGTAGGGCGGCGGAAAGGATATACAACGGGTTCTTAAATATTGACTTTATTTAGAAGTTTGTTAAAAATTATCGTCGTTTGGGTGGATAAGGGTATAAATTTCGGTAAATGGTGTGTATGTATAATCCAAATTTTAGCAGTTGACTTTACAGATGTTCACATTTTCCCAGTCGTTAAACAATAGACGTTTTACCCAGACGTGAAAAAAAAACTTAAAAATCAATACACTAAATGTTGATACTCAGTTTGTTTGACTGCGTTTTACCTGTAAAAATGCGGCCCTAAAAACTAAGCGTTCCTGATAGAAAATGTATACTGAATGGTTTTGGGAACGATTTACAAATCAACATGCTGTATGACGGAACTGCCTCTGCGTGTGGTATATTATCTGAGACATTTTATAGTGTTTGAGTTCACCACCTTATTCAATTAGGCTTGTGTGACGTCCGCAAAGTATCTGACCTAACAGCACAGCCGACCAGCCATCGGTTGCATTCGATTAAATAACATTTCGACTGCTGACTGACCGATTAACTCCCTCGGTCCAATGATTATACAAAGATTATCTTTTTGCCATCATTGCTCGGTCTAAGCATTCTCTTTCTCACGTTCTTAGACGTGTGATCAAAATATTAGTACAGTTATATCCTCATAGGTAAACAACTTTGTCAGATTATTATGATTAATCTAAACATTGTTGATATTTTTTCAGTACGGTGTGCGAGGCTGCTTTAAGGAATGGACGACCGGGGCCAAAGGCTGCTTCACTAAAATAACCATTGCTATTATCTTATTTGTTATTTTTTTCGTTATCGGCTACTCAGTGGGCTACGTCATTCACAAGTGCAAGGTCCCGTTGTGTGATATGTGCATGACGTCATATTCTACGTCATCGATGGTTATGGTAACTTCGTTGAACAGTACAACTTAAAAAAAACAATAAAACGATAGGACACTGTTGATCTATGGAGTTTGTAGTAACTCCAATAGTATAGATGCTGGTGTGTTTTCCAAAACTTTATTAATCAACCTGTTAGAGAGATGGCCGGCCGACGTCAGTCGTTATAATCCGGGCATCATTCCGATTATCTCCTGCCCGCAGTCGTGTGGCCAGAGCTTATTGTTTCAATGCTTAATTGCTTGCATTTGATTCATCAAGGCGTAGCCTTAATGCCTTGACCAAGGATTTCATGATGCACAAAGCACGTTGCTTATACCGGGTATAACATCAAATATAGAATCTTTGTTTGTTTAAGTAAACAATCATAACCACTACGCTATATGCCACATTATAATGTGTACTCAGTTGGAAAACGTTCCGGTAAAACAGTATTATTTATCACTTACTATACGGAATATATATTCCTGTAAAAGCGCGTATTTTGCATTCCATCACCTCTCGCTGTATAATTATGTACCAGTGCAGTATTTTTATCGCAACTGCTTTGGCAAACACATTTTTGGTTCGTGTTGTTTTGTTTTATTCCTTCACTTGAGTTGTGTGTCCTACTTATAATCGCTGATATTTTTGTTTCTGTGCCTGGTTTTCCAATAAACGAACTGATTTTTAAAATGTTATGTTATAAAGGACTGTCAGACTAAAAACAAAACACGTGTTTCATATATCTATCTGCATTGAATCATATTTTTGCCTTTGGACACCAACTAAGCCAAACCTAAAACCGTTTACGCAAAAAAATAGAAAAATTGTATTTAATTCTAAATACAACATTTAAACGGCAAAGAAAAGTATTTTCTAAAGCGCGTGATTTAAGGGATGAAAGGTTAGCTTAAACGTAACACAACATGAGAATTAAGACTGTTGTTATATGATCAGCATATCAAAATTATGCATTTTGCCGCGTTAACATGAACCAGCCATCCTAATTATACCGTAAAGCGAGTGTAGTAAATACTAATCTGTCCCACCCTTTGGTCTAGCGGTTAAGTGCGTCGCCTTTCAATCGAAAAGTTGCAGGTGCGAAACTGGTCGCTAGCTAGTCGGTTGTGTCCTTCGGCAAGGCACTTTACGGACATCGCCCCAGCCCAGCGGATTATTGGGTTCTACCAAAATGAAAGAACGTGTCTATCATATACAACACACATGCAATAGCTCCGGTAACCCGACGATGGGCACGAGGTGATCTGACGATTGCCCGTGTGCCAACCCCCTTGGTTTTCCCATTCAGGGCGATTAACATGAATATCCTATCCTATATCCTTTTATCCTAAAACTCAATCCTTAGAAGTTTGATGAAAATGCCAAGTTTCTCATTAAGATTCATATTGCATTACCAAATAAGGTGATTTAATTAAAGCCTGTCACCTGAAATCCTGCCACGGAAAGTCTTAGATTATTTTGCTAAATAAAATTGGATCTTGAATCTACAACCGAAACCCAAATCCTTTGATTTTTTACTTAAAATGTTGATCTGCAGGTACCCTTCCGTACAATGCGAACTTTTCCCAACAAAACAGCTAGCAGATGCACAATCAACATTTTCATTTCACAAAGCATTGCTTTACTATTACAAAACGTCACAGCTAACCGGTACATAATTCAATTTGATAACTTTGTATTAATAACTTTTAAATAAACACTACCACTTCCAAAATCGATGTATTATATATTTTATTACGAAGGCCAGTTATACTGAGTTAGACAACACTAAAATAAATATTCCACTGGTTAAACATAAGACCTGTTTATTATAGCGATGAATTCTTAAGAAGCTAGTTAATGTTTAATGAAGTCAACAAGACATTGACAGCCATCATTTTAGAGGCATCTAGTTTTGTATCATGCTTACGAATGATAAAAGCTGTGTGCTTAAAAGTGAGTTTCGGCACATGTATTTTGAGTCGAAGTGTACATCAAACAGACTTGGCATAAAATATATTTTCGATTTATATTGATTTAAAAAGTTAGGATTGAAAGGAAGGAACATCATCTAGCATACAATATGTAACATTTTAAATTTTAGATTAAAGGCATTAGACACTATTTTGGATTGGGTTATATTACACTTTAGATTATAAAATTTAAATTGTTTCAATAGTTTAAACGATAAAGGATAACTTGAGGAAATCAAGTGAAATGAAATATACACGACAAGACGACAACTTAGATTTTGATGATATCGACAATGAAGAGGTAACTTTTAGGCAATTAAAAAAAATGCTTGTGTCCTTGCGTGGGTCATTTAAGTCAGTTTGATTGAAAAGGCCTGAAAATTTAACTTTGTATGTCTTTATCGTGGTCAATATAGAATCATCGCTGCGAAAATACAGTTTCGACGATCAGTTCGTTTTCCTATACTAATATTGGCCATTTGAAAATATAATCAATGTATTAAAAAGGTAGGGCTACGTACGAATACAGGATACCTTAGCTAAATGTTGCTTCACACCTTATGTCCTATAACAATACAGGTTAACCATATAGTGTTAAAATATATTATTTATGTATAAACAAGTAGGTGGAAACGGGGTTATATTTAAAGTTGTGACACAGGTAATCGTCCGTTCGGTCTGTAGTGTGTTGTTCAAGACCATACAAGCAATTGTAGTGTATTGTTTAAGACCATAGGCTACTAGATTTCGTTTAACTTATTTATCTCTCTCGAATGCTAACTGACCTTACAAAAAGGGCTGCACTCAAATTCCTACCACCAAAAGTCTTAGATTTTTTACAACTTAAAATAAAATTGGGGCTTGGATCTGCCACCTAAACCCAAAACCCTTTAAAATTTTGCTTAAACATTTTAAGCTGTTACCACTAAACAGCTAGTAAATGCTTAATCCAGTCCTTAATTTCACGAAGTCCTGCTCGCATTGTTACAAAACTTTACAGCTAAGCGAGAACACTGACTCGCCGCCTAGCCTATGCTGCTTCCAAACGTACAAACATTAGGTGATCACCACGATTATTACTTAGAAAAATATTTATTGATCTACCATGAATTAGAAGATACCACTCGTCAGATCTGTTCGCTCATTCAGGTCTATTATTGGTTATGCGTCACCCATATCTTACAACATACGGTAAAAACTCCGGTAAATAGACAGCGAGGTGATCTGACGTCTGATAACGCCTATTACGTTTCCTCATTCACCGGGATATACATGAATATCATATATACATTTTTTACCCTGGGCTATAAACATACGTATCCTATTATAAAAATGTTCAAACTAGCTTTACCACCTGCCATAATAATATATTTACAGACGAAGTATGGATCATACAACTGGTGGAAGTGGACGACCGGTACAAGGGGATATTTGTTAAAGGGATTAATCGGTATTATTATATTTCTTGCCATTTTCTTTACTGGGTACGGGATTGGATTATCCGTTCAAACTTGTGGCGAATGCCAAGTACCACCAACTGTAACAACAACCCCACTACCAGCAACAACAACAACGGCACCAAATTTAACGACAGCACCAAAGGCAACAACAGAAACAACGGTAACAACGGCACCAAAGGCAACAACAGCACCAAAGGCAACAACGGCACAGGAAGCAACAACGGCACCTAAGGCAACAACAGAAACAACGGCAACAACAGCACCAAATTTAACAACGGCATCAAAGGCAACAACGGCACCAAAGGCAACAACAGAAACAACGGCAACAACGGCACCAAAGGCAACAACGGCACCAAAGGCAACAACAGAAACAACGGCAACAACGGCACCAAAGGCAACAACGGCACCAAAGACAACAGCGGTGCCAACGATAACAACGACAACAGCGGTGCCAACGATAACAACGACAACAGCGGTGCCAACGATAACAACGACAACAGCGGTGCCAACGATAACAATGGCATCAACGATTACAACGACACCAACGGAACCAAAGGCAACAACGGCACTAAACGCAACTGTCATCGACGAAAATCAGACAAGTGCTTCAAAGTTAGTCCAGTAACTTTCCACGTTTTGGAATCCTGATGATCTATTCTTCATCGAAAAATATAACATTTGCACGCTATTTTACATGTATCAGTAAATTGATATCAGCAAATGAAACAATTTTACCATGCTATGATTACGTTTGAATTTTAATTCAGTTATCACACCTGAATTTTAAATCACAAAATACTAGATAGTGTCAGTCATGTGTAAGCTGACACTGTTTTTAAAACCCATTTTGAAAGAGTTCCCTATAATTCTTGATTCTTGGTATATATATATACAATACAAAGTGTATAACGTTTGTTTCGGCAAGCACATTAAAATAATATACCTTAAAACCTCTATTTTACCGCCATGGCGCTCTATTTTTCAACTCTGCCCTGAAAGTGACGTTCTATTAGAGGTGACGTTAAATTGGAGGTTGACGCTCTATTTTTCGACTAGCTGCTCAGAATTTTTAAATGAAATTCATTAACTGGCAAAAGAATTATTCTTTCTTCTGTTTGGTCATAGCCACGAGAGAGTTTAGGCTAGAAGGCACAAGGGAGACTGCTATTGATTAATCCTTCCTTTATTCAATTCAAATTGTTTGCTTACCGCATTACTGCTGCTAAAGCTAGCATTACTGCTGCTAATCGTGACGTGATACTGGTATCTTTTAAATGGCTGCTTTAACTGCTAGATTGTGAAAACTTAATAAATTGTATAATTACCAGTAGAGACCTGCTAATACAATTCCGCCGCTAAAAGTGGTGTTCTATTAGAGGTGGCGTTCAAATAGAGAGTGGCGCTCAAATAGAGGTTTTACAGTATGTTGTCAAAAATCAAAACTTGATATATGCCTCATAGGGCTATATATTATAGATATAAAGTGGCAATTTTTAAGTGAATCACTCTAAGGAAATTTCCAACAGACCAGAGAATATAAGCATATTGGCTGTTTATCCAACTTTTTAGAACTGTTTTCTTGTAGGCATATGTCGATATTTCGGGACCCAAAAGGATTATACTCTTTAAAGTATAAAGAGATTTGTTGATGTATGAATTAAACTATAAAAATGCAAATGGTATTAGAATAATCGAATATACCCCGTAAATTTTAATTACTTAAAATAGAAAGATATAAATACTTAACTAGAGAGTGTCAACCACGTGTTTAACCACCACTATTTGTAAAACTCATGTTATATGCCATATATTCATGCTACAGGGTCCCTAACGACAATTTGTATTTTATACACCGAGTGTGTAGTTTGTTTCTGCAAGCATAAACGCATGGGTCCCATAGTTATGCAACCAAACTTATTTTCCATGTGTAGTTAAAAAAAAGAATAAACGTCTTAAATTTACGCACATTTCATCACTATTGTTTTAAATTAAAGCTTGTTTTCAAGCGTGTCGGTAAAATAAAGCTAAATTTCCAAAATAGCCCGATTTCATGGTTTAATGGAATTCCCCTGGGTTTAGTAGATAAGTTTCTGTTTTACATATGTGGGTCATGTTATGTAACAATTCTTAAAGTTTTATTCTGATTTGTCTCCTTGTTGGATATGTCAGTCTCTCCTGGTTGGATATGTAGCGATATGGCATGCCTGTCACAAACATAATTCAAGTACATATTTTCGTTTTTAAAGGAATTAACCTAAATAAATGTTTTCGTTCTTTTAATAAATTGACTCAGAGTGTTTAATGGTCTAACATTTCACCAAATCTGATCAAAATTAGAGCAGCCGTTCAAGCGCTATGCCCCAAAAAGATAATTTATTACAAAAAACGTTTTGGTTTTTAACGTCTCATGGGAATTCCCCTAAATTCATTACCCAAAATTATAGTTTGTGCATATCTTGACCATGTTCTTTCACAAATTTCAAATTTTTATTGCGATTCCATTACTCTTTCTGGTACATGTCGGGGCGCCATGCCATGCCATGCATGTTGCTATCATGATTTAAGGAGAAAATCTTATTTTTTAGGGTATTTCATTAGGTAATTTTTTTTATTTGTTTTAAGTGTTAAATCAGTGACTAATGCACTTCCATTTCACCAAATCTGATTAAAATTGGAGAATCTGTTTAAGCGCTATCCCCGTAAAAAGCTATTTTTTTTTTAAAAAAAAATCCCGTTTTGGTTTTTTAAGGTCTCAGGGGAATTTCCCTAAATTTATCACCCACAATTTTGATTTCTGCATATCTAGACCATGTGGTCTAACAAATGACGAAGTTTCATTGCGATTCCATTATCCCTTCTGTTAGATGTCTTAGCCACAATCCATGCCTGTCACAATCTTGATTTAGAAACATATCTTCATTTTTAGGGTATTTCCGTAGGTAAATATTTTGTTTCTTTTAATTGGTAACGCAGTGGCTAACACGCTACTATTTTACCAAATCTGATCAAAATTGGAGCAGTCGTTCATGCGCTATGCCCAAAAAAGCTAAATTTTTTTGAAAAAAATACCGTTTTGGTTTTTCACCTCCCAGGGGAATTCCCCTAGGTATATTACCCAAAATTTTGGTTTCTGCTCATCAAGACCATGTGGTCTAACATATGACAAAGTTTCATTGCGATTCTATTATCCGTTCTGGTAGATGTCGGAGCCACAATCCATGCCTGTCACAATCTTGGTTTAGAAACATATCATCATTTTTAGGGTATTTCCCTAGGTAAATATTTTGTTTCTTTTAATTGGTAACGCAGTGGCTAACACGATACTATTTTACCAAATCTGATCAAAATTGGAGCAGCCGTTCATGCGCTATGCCCAAAAAAGCTAAAATTTTTGAAAAAAATACCGTTTTGGTTTTTCACCTCCCAGGGGAATTCCCCTGGGTATATTACCCCAAAATTTTGGTTTCTGCTCATCTAGACCATGTGGTCTAACAAATCACAAAGTTTCATTGCGATTCCATTATCCCTTTTGGTAGATGTCGGAGCCACAAGCCATGCCTGTCAAGCGTTTGGCGAAAAAAAAAAAGAAAAAAAAAAAAGAAAAAAAAAAACGGACAAAAACAATATGTGTCCCATTTTTTCAAATGGGACCCATAACTAATATAAAAAAGAGAACCCACACCCAACTTTAATATAATACTGGAAAATAAATATTCAAATAAAAATATTTCAGTTTAGCCTTAACAAATCCTTAAAAAATAATAAAAAAAACAATCGGCTATAATTTACTATTAACACTTGTATTACCAGCTTGTCACCTAAAAGTCTGCATAAATGGATAACGATTTTCAATGCGAACAAAAACTGCAGACACCCAATACCCACCTTGAGCGTTTTTTTCTAAACCACCTTAAACCTAACCACACGGAAACCCTTACTAAAAATAATATAAATAAAAAGTTATGCTGTGTTTTTTGTATTTTTTCTGTTTTTTTGTATAGTTGCATGAATTCTTTATTTTTAGAACATGGATATAAAGTTTGACTGTATAAGTTATGCCAATTAAGTGATTGGATATAACCTACAGACCCATTTGTTTCTTCATACAGAAACATAGCGTACAGTCAATTTAGTTTAAAAAATAATTGCAGTTGGTTAACACTGTAGATTGTTACCTGATTTTACGGTTGCGTTGATCAAGTTATTGTTAAGGCGATTCAAATTTATATGTAGCTAATAAAATAATAACTTTAGCTCTTAATACAATCATAATTGCTGCTCTACAAAGACTTCGTGATCGGAGCCTCTATTAGTCTATTTGATTGTTATAATTTCCCAAAGCCTGTGTGGTTGTAAATAACAAGATTGATCATTCTCCCCGTTAGACGCTGGTGGAAACGTGGTCTCTGTGGCGCAATGGATTAGCGCGCTGGACTTCTAATCCAGAGGTTCCGGGTTCGAGTCCCGGCAGGGATGCATATTTTATTTACTTTTTCGATTTAGAATAAATGTCAATATGGCAGCATGATAGTTTAAGTTTTATATTGTTTTCACACAAATTTTTACCAAAATTTCCATGACAAAACTGTAAGCGTTCGACCGGTTAGTCTTGCGGTTTAGTGAGCGTTTTAACCAAAATGTTGCAGATTCGAAACTGGTCGCTAGCTAGTCGGTTGTGTCCTTGGGCAAGGCACGTAACGGACATTGCCTGAACCCAGCGGATTAATGGGTTCTACCAAATTAAAGGAACATGTATATCATACATAACGCACTGCAATAGCTCGGGTAACCCGACGGTGGGCGCGAGGTGATCTGACGATTGCCCATGTAATAACCCCCTTGTTTTCCCATTCACGGGGATAAACATGTGTATATTCTATCCTCACCCAAGTATGTGAAATAATTTAAAGTTTTACCCATTTACAAGAATCACAGTGGAATGGTTGCGATTTTCGATACATCGTTGCAGGCCTACTTCTAACAGAAACCACAAAACATCCGTATATGACAGCGCAAAACAATTAAAATTATCATTAGTAGCGCTTTAATCCGCTATCTGACATTTCGTATAAAAACCATTAACGCGAAGCTGCTGAAAAAAACGCGTATCATAGGAACTGGTTTATTTAAATTTTGACAGAAACGAATTTGAACCCAGGAACGGTATAAATAAGTATGAATCTTCTAAATTGATTGTTTGATCATATCCATGTAGGTTTTGATTTTGCTAGAAGTAGACATATCAATATATTTCATGTTGGTGTACTCATCTCCTATGTTTACAACCATTCCACCAAGTAAAGTTGGGTCAACCTGAATAAAACGAGATGTTAAGGATTTACAGCAATGGATTAAGTTTTAACTTTGCTGAGTAGTTTAATGTTTCCCCTATATTTACGGCACAACGATAAATTATTATTATTACAAAAAAGGAAAAAACTACAATTCACAGTCGTTAAAACAAGTAAAAAAAAGTGCTATATGCAGTAGTATAACCGCAAAGACAACCAAGTTAGGAATGGCATTATACAATTTCCGCATATCAATAAACCCAATGTTGTCTGTCCAAGTTTGCATATTGCATAATAAAATGGTTGGTAATTTTTTTAGCTTAGTTTTGGACAGGATTTTCCGCTACCAAGACATTATTAGAAAAAAGTGTTCAACATATGCATTTAAATAAGTTTTTATCATTTTTCTAGTCCACAAACAAAACGATAATTTAGGGCCAACCCAGCAATTGCAATGGAGTTTTGGTGACCTTAGCATATGTCAGAGTTTTATTCGAACTAACCTCTTCTGAGAGCACAATTTTCTCCTTTGATTGGACGAACTTGGCAAGTGCAGCTTCAACTTCTTTCTTTTGCTTTGCGTCTAACGGCTGCGCTGTGGTGACACTTGCAGGTACTTCCCCACGTTCGGCAGCCATGAGTCGTGCAAAGATGTCGGATACACCGCTTATCAAATTCAGGCGGTTGTTCTCGGCAAGTACACCTGAATTTAAAGCAATTCATTTCAGATGCAGTTGCTGGAAACTACGAAGACTAAGATATAGAATAGCTTATACAGGTTTTATACCCATAAATGGAAAAACGCTTAGCGACCAGTTTCGAGTCTGCAACCCTTCAGCTAAAAGGTGAACCACTAATCCACCAAGCGAATCAGTCGGAAAGAAGAAAAGAATTTAATGGATGACGTTAGCGTACTTAAATATTTTTTGATCTCTTTGAGATTAGAAAAAAATATTTTGTCAAAATGCAGTGCGGTGTGTATGACTTGGCCGATTTTTAGTTTTATTAATATACTGAGTTAATAAAACAACATCATTAAAGTGCTGATCCAAAGAGTAAAAATTATTTATAGAAAGTTGTGGTTTTGTTCACCAGCTTTCTGACACTAACCACATTGTAAATAAACTTCACTCACCAAAGAAGTTGATGCTTGTGGTAGACATTCCTGCTTTTGTTGCTACTTCTTTAAAATGACCTATTTGGAAAATACCGTTAAGTTATTAGGATATTTTAAATTATGTTCCTAAGAACATAACATACTCTTTTAAATGTTCGTCTATACAGTTTAGGGAAAAACTAAATAGGTAAAAATCACGAACATACTTGAATTATATATAAGCTAATGTT
This sequence comes from Ciona savignyi, assembly GCA_000149265.1. Classification (NCBI taxonomy): domain Eukaryota; kingdom Metazoa; phylum Chordata; class Ascidiacea; order Phlebobranchia; family Cionidae; genus Ciona; species Ciona savignyi. The sequence goes on along the minus strand of CH002036.1, from coordinate 385,677 downwards.
ACAATACAACAAGTGCCTAAGCATATTGAACACTTAAAATAGAATGTTGGTTTACTAAGGAAAGAATTATATACACTATGGATTCTTTACAAAATATCGTACAATTTAAATATCAACATTCTGTATGTTTTTGTCACTTTCCGAAAACCTTACATGTAATAAATATATCATATGCAGTGAAACACATTCACCAAAAGACATAAAAAATCCTTAATCTTACCAAGTTTGAGTTCACTTTTTATAAATGGATCATTCATATAATCAAACACTTTCTGGCTTTTTAATATATCTCCTGCAGTTACGAGATCTTTGGCAACCTTTTCCTTTGTTTTACTCTTCACAGAAGCAGAGTACAAGGCTTGA